>OU744454.1:13279335-13281835 GCA_916610825.1 Haliclystus octoradiatus | reverse complement strand
AAAATGAAAATGAAATGTTACTTAGCAGCCCATCGTTCTCATAGCCCGTGGTACGTTTGGTCAGCGCAAATAGCTGCTCACGGTACAGTTGCTCACGGTTTTATGGAACGTAGCTATGCAGGGATTCGAAAGTAATTGGTTACAGTTACTTTTTCCGTTACTTTTTATGAATAAGTCCAAACACATTCAACAGAAGCAATGAGACATAGATGAAGTATTCAAATAATATTTCTGTATTTTCATCTGTTAATTAATCAAATGCTCTTGTTGACAATATAAATACGAAAACAGACACCCGACGAATATTCACAGCGAAAGATAATCTCAAGTTACGCGCCATTAGTTCTATTCCAGGCTTGGTTGCTATGACAATTAATTGATCGAACAGACATATAAGACATGAAGCCGTGAAGCGCTCGTTGAATCACTTGAATATTATAAACTCGGAAAAACAGATTGTCAAACAGAATGTCACTTCCCTGAATGTAATTTCCTTGACATCCAAATTCATAACAGGATTTCCTGCAGTTGTAGGGAACTTTTTGTCTGTGTTTTTATTGTTCTTGGATGGTAACAATAAGAACAAAAGATTTTGACTAATTGAAACACAAAAGCGATCGAGAAGCTGCCAATTTTCAGCTATCTTTTGCAAAAAAAGTAACGAAAGAAAGCGAAAATTTTGTGAAAAAGTAGCGAATAATCGTTACTTTACATTCAATCCTAAATGTAACTAGTTACAAGTAGAAGTTACTTTTACAGAAAAGTAACTAGGGCCAAGTAGAAGTTACTAAAAAATTACTATTACCAGTAGCGTCGTTACTTTTGTAATCGTTACTAACATCCCTGTCTATAATGCATGTATGTGTTAACTTTGTTATAATTATTGAAGGCTATCATATCCGTTTTTATTATTACGAAGCCTTTTTCACTCAAGTGGTTATCATATATGAATACACGCTATCACATGGATTTTTATATAACATGGAACATATTATTGTTAATCAGCTCATAAATCCACACTTGTAGTTAACCACGAATGAGCCAACATGCGAAAACAAGGTCACACCTAAAATCATATTTGCTTGAGCATTTGTGTATTTCTCTGTCTCCTCTGCACCATGTACACTGACCCGAATTTTCACAAATCTGTCATTAGCTGTTGAAACTGTCATCTGTCTTTTTGTCTAGCGAGATTAATCCCTGCATAGCAACGTTGCATGAAACCGTGAGCAACTGTACCGTGACAACTATTTGCGCTGACCAAACGTACGGCGGGCTATGAGAACGATGGGCTGCTAAGTAACATTTCATTTTCATTTTCGAATGTTGCTAGCAGCCCATCGTTCTCATAGCCTGCGGTCACGCAAGCTGCGAACTGTGTGGCTGCGTCCGTCGAGCTTCGTCTATTACCCTCCGTGACAATTTGTGACAATATTAAGGATATGCTTCGATCACTTGACAAATACATACGTCTTTCAAGGACAGAATATATTGCCAGCTGTGGGTCAAGTGTGCCAAAGACAAACCCAGTCGTAGTCAGTAGAATAGTTTAATAATTTATACTCAATCGCTTTGAATGAATGGTTCACAATACTTTAAAGAATAATATCTACAGCAGTGCTCCCGATGTAAAATAGTGTCAAGGCAATGTGCATATAGAAGACGTAATATAGGCATTATGTCACAATTTATATTATTTAAAAACCTACTGATAAACTATAATAACTATTTAGTATGCCTCGGCTATATGACCGATTGACCACACATCCTCGCGTAAGGCCGTCTTGCGTGACTACGTTTACGAAGTATACCGCTGCTCTTGAGCGGCGTGCATATTATGCCGCACGCTATGAGAACGATGGGCTGCTAGCAAGACATTCGAAAATGAAAATGAAAATGAAATGTTACTTAGCAGCCCATCGTTCTCATAGCCCGCGGTACGTTTGGTCAGCGCAAATAGCTGCTCACGGTACAGTTGCTCACGGTTTCATGCAACGTTGCTATGCAGGGATTAAATTGGCTAGACAAAGAAAGATTATGACAGTGACAGTTGACCAAAGTCTGTGAAGTACTGTGATTACATTTGCTACTTACCTTAAATAAAAACTTATAGACACCTATTAAATTGTTTTATTACTGCTATGATTCATATTTATTTTCATTTATACCTTTGAAGAATACCAAAAAATACACTTTCATAAAAATAGCATGTTTTAATCTTATAGTTTTCATCTAATTTAGTGTATACTAATATATATTTCCATTGGGCTATCGTTATTACTATAACCCCATTACTGTATTTAGTGTACTATTATCATTATTAGTATTATTACTTTGTAGCTACTGTATTATCGCTGGACTATAATTAATTGGTATTACTATTTTTATTCTATTAACATTATTACTGATATTACTATTACAGTGTCTATCACTATGGTATTTAATTAATGAATCGGATAAATGAGATTTCAAGATCAGGGTGCTGTGTAGTATTATTGTT
>OU744454.1:12996835-13276835 GCA_916610825.1 Haliclystus octoradiatus | reverse complement strand
TTATATCTAAATGTTGAACTAATGATTTATAGACTTCGTGTTAATGATTTATTAAATTATTGTTCTTTAGCGTAAATAAAAGAAACCGTTTAGACGAATCAAACAAACATCTGTGTGCTTCTCTGGATTTACGTGTCTCGTAATGATAAATACAGTCCTCTTAACAAGATAAATTCGCCTGAGCAAAAACTTTTTGAAAAATGCAGAAGGTGCAAATTGATTACGAATTGAAAGAGAAACCGTATGATTTCCTTTTAATACATGCCTGAAAAAATGTAAAAGGGAATAAGTTTAGTTTTGTGCGAAGACTCTGAAAGGAAATGTTCCCGTCGTCAAATTAATTTTATTTTTCGAACGCTATAATCATTTACAAACTGAAAATAGCTGAAACTATGGAGCTACTTTAAACTGACTTTCATGACTTTTAATGATTCTGGCTCATATTCCTCTCCTTGCTTGTTACGTATTTCAGCATAAAACCTCTCTAACAGTGCATTTGGTTCAGCCGGATTTTATCTTCTATCACTCCTTGCAAGTTTTTCTCATTACACCAAGTCTGTAACACATTGAGCCATAAATTTGTGCTTTTGTTGTGTTAATATTTTTAGAACCGTTTTTTAATTGTAATATTGTTTCTTCGGTTGCAGCTGAAAATCGATCAATTAAATTAAATTCTGCCATGCTTAAAATCGACCATTAACTATTTGTACAGAAATTACCACGAAATTACACTTCTCATTCTCATTTTTCAGGCATGTTATTACCTTGTAAAGTAAAAGATATTTGTGGTAGGAAAGTCATGAAATTCTGAAGCTGTTCAAAAAAATAAACCCCCGCTGATATTTTATTTTATCATTGCATTAAAAAATTTCGAGATTTTCACAAATTAACATATGGCATATTTTGAAATGTTACTCTATTTATATATGATAACAGCATTCGAATCAAGTTGATGACTATATAATATAAGGATATCATGTGCTTAAATCAATAATTTTTTCATGGAATGAGAAGTGAAACTGTGCTTGAATTAAGAATAAATGAGCTTGTCAACACCACATCGTAAGCAAGATTCCTATGTACCATACAAAAAATTTACTTGGAACATTACCTTGTTATAAGCATAGACTTACATAGACTGCTGATTCCATTGCCAAAATTCATGGAAACACATGGCGACCATGGACATCCATAATGGCTGACGCAAAGTACCAAAACAGAGGTTTATGGTGGCCCATCGTTGCCATAGCGTTTTTTTTTTTTTAAATTTTTACTCCTTGGCCCATTGTTGCCATAGTAAAAAAAATTTTACCACGTGGCCCATCGTTGCCATAGTCTAATATTTTTAAAGGATGGCCCATCGTCGCCATAGCAAAAAAAATTTACCACGTGGCCCATTGTTGCCATAGTATAATATTTTTAAATGATGGCCCATCGTTGCCATAGTAAATTGTTTTACTTTTTCATAAACTAAATGTTTATTATTAAGTTATTTTTGTATTTAAAACGCTGTGCCATGTTGTGCATGTTTTGTCTTTGATTCCTTCTGTTGTATTTAGCTCTGTCAAATGCTGACATTGAGATTGAGCACTATTTCATATCTTTAATGTAATGTAATATGGTTACAATATAACTAAAAAACATGGGAATGTGTAGTACAAGTGAAACAGAAGTATAGTAATTACATTTGACTATGACTATGATATGGTTTATTTGGCTATACAATGTAAATGATGTATACACTTACGATCACTAATTATCGGGAGTCAAAGAATAATATGTAATTATAATTCTCGGGAGAGTTCTGAAATCATCGTCATCAATCATCATTATCTTACATTCGCAAATTCACGTTTGGATTTGGATATGTCCAACCTAAATATTTCAATAGTCTAGTTACAATTAATCAATTATATTGTTTCACGGGAAATAATAATTCACATATACTTATGTTTTTTCAACAGGTCTAGGTCTAGCTATGACAGACTGTTAAAACAGTAGGGTGGAACTCCAGGCTCGAAAGTTGGTCAATATATCAATTTTAAGATAATAAGTTAAGTTGTTAAAGAAAAATTGTTGCAGCTAGCTACGTTGAGCGCTGGCATAGCAAAAACTTTCCATTCATTTATTTGATTCATTTATTTGTTCAAAAGCACGCTGACCGAGAACCGCCATATACCAGCATGCATTGTGGCATTGCCTATACAACTATAGCATAACTAGAAAATTACGGCAACGTGGTTTACTTGTAGACATGCTATTAAAACTTTGAAATGCGATCTGATTGTATCGTGTTTAAGCGTGATTTCTGAATGATTGTCCTGGATATTGTAATTTGCATCATCAAGTTTTGTTGTTGTTTTTCTATCAATATTCAAAAGCCTGTAGCCTACAGGCGAATTACAAAGAACCCTACAGTTTCAGCCCCGGTTTCAGCTATATAATGGCCCTAGAATGACATGTGATAACATATACCATATAAATGTCAAATTTGAGGGGTTAACTCTGGAGTAACGAGACGGTACTTAGTTTGATATCTTTGATTAATCTTCAATAAGGCTAATTTCATTACTTAATTTATTATGAAAGTTTGTAAATTTTTTCTAATGCTATAATGCATACTGCTTGAAACAGTTATTATTTGTGGAAAATATTGATGTATTGGCAAGCAGTTGTTGGAGCTATACCCTACTGTTTAACAGTGTGTCAAGTAGCAACTTGTACGAACAATAAAAACGTCCGAACTCGATCGCTAATGAATCAATAATAAAGTAAAGATTCATTCTGGGCTAGAATTCTGGGCCTTTATGCTGTTTCTGTCTCATTTTTCGAGTTGTTTGCAACATTGTAGAATATATTATTATTGGCTATATTGTAATATATATATAAATATTGCTATATCCAATGGCTATAAAATAAGATTTCGGAAAATAAAATTTTATGAAAAAGTAAAACAATTTACTATGACAACGATGGGCCATGGCATAAAAAATTTTTCAAAAAAAAAACGCTATGGCAACGATGGGCCATCATTTAAAAATATTAGACTATGGCAACGATGGGCCACGTGGTAAATTTTTTTTTTCTATGGCAACGATGGGCCATCATTAAAATATATTAGACTATGGCAACGATGGGCCACGTGGTAAAATTTGTTTTACTATGGCAACAATGGGCCATGGTATAAAAAATTTTTCAAAAAAAACGCTATGGCAACGATGGGCCACCATAGAGGTTTGGAAACCGCGAATTTCAAGCCACTTTTTGAGAAATTAAAACATTTTATAAAAGTACTAGGGCAAATTTTTGACCTACAGAAAATGATGAGAAATTTTCCATTCTGAGTAGCCTTGCTATTGTTGTCTCAAAGTCAAACTGATTTAAATAGTCTTTAGAATTTATTCCAAATAAAACCATGACGACTGGATTAGCAGTTTAATGTAATAAATAACTTCAGAAAACAATATAAACAATAAATATATAATACTGTCTTGTCTAAGCCCCCAAACAAATGATGAATTGTCGGTTTAAAAGTTCTCATGGTCAAAACATAACAAAAATATCTACGAAGTTTCACATCAAATAGTGATATTACAGAACGATTAAAACCTTTCATTAACCATTTCAAATGATGAAAAGAAAACAATCATGGGTTCTACCAATGAAGAGATAATCACGATGTAAACTAATCCAGGAGAGTCGGCCATCATGGAGGGCAATGGAAAATATTAATGTCAAATCCAGCTAAAAATTTGGAAATATCACTTGCCCATTGAATTTTATCAATAAAATGGCGTTTCTTGCGCAATCGTTTTTTGTTCGACCTTTGTTATCATGCAAAGCAGTACAGCATGTTGAACGTTATTTCAAAAGAACAAAAGAGTTGAGTCAAAAATGAAATGAAATGAGAAAATCTAATTTTATTGTTATGTTTAAGTTTATGTTTCTAATATGACAGAATAGACTCAAGGTCACTTTTACGTAACCATGAATCAAAAATAGGTATAATAAAACAACTTTATAAGTATAAAAACAATTGACTAGTACGAATGCTCTACATTAGTATGGCAATGTTAACCGATTCACTATTCAATACAATATCAATACAAGTCACTATTCTCTACCATATCTTGGATTGTCCATCCATTCCATCTTACATAACATATGATTTTAAACTTATAGAAAATGTACATAACACAAAAAAAATTCATTTACCTCGCATTGAGATGAAAATATATTACACATATATTACAATCAAAATCCAATGCAATGTCAGCAAACTTCTACTTTAACTTTACGTTTACTTTAATTAACATTTACTTTAATTCTATTTTTACTTTAGCAAACTTTAACAACTATGCTCTTTAATCAAATATCAAAAAGAACATGTTATAGCCTACAAATATCCACATTTTATAAGCTATCACCCAAAAACAAGAGCATAATTAATTAAGCTTCATTATAAACAAGTTGAGCTTTGTCGTGTTCTTGAACTTGGTAGGCAGGGGGTGAATGCACATATTGGTTGCCAGTATGATGTGCAACGGCAACTGGTGGTTGAGTTTGGTAAACTATGCCTCCTGCCTGTGGGGCCAAAACGAACCCTTGTATTTGGTCCTAGTAAAAAGATGGAACAGAAATATTTAGAATATTGACTCTGATAAAGTGTTTTCACAGGTCCCCAGTGAGTCCATCGAGAGTTATATAAAGAAAAGATTGGTAACCCTGGTGATTCAATTTGAAAAGATCGTTACAAAGGGTAAATCGACTTTTCCTTTCAATTTTAATTTGTTATCTTTCAGAAATGAATATGAAAATCATTTTTCCGAAGGGTTTAATTTGTTTTCAATCATGCTCCAATTGTGTTTATTGTGAACATTTGTCTCCTTTCTTTGTTGTTTTTATCTATTATCATCAATACTTAAATTCTCATTCTGTTTTCCAGTTTAAATGCATTCAAATTCATTCCATTTAAATGTAATTAACAATAGAATGTATGATTCTTCTCAACGTTTTTTGATTGTTCCTTGCAAAGTTGTGAAGAGACACCTTTGTCAACACCCGAATGAATGTAATGTTAATTCGCATTCGCATTAATTAATGATCACACAGTTCACGCTTGACTTACTTCATCTCATAAAAACAACAAATGCAAAACTTTTTTGCAGAGAAGGCTTATTAATTTACCCAGAAACTGCTTTTTTATTATTTATAAAGTCAAAGATGTTAAGGAATTCAAAATAAAACTTCGCATGAAAGCCAAGATATGTTACTAGAATATTTTCTCCTAAAATTCTCCGTGTTACCATGGCAACACGGAAGTGTTGATATTTTGATGGGTTTCCAGTATTTCCTGCAAAAATTTTCTGAAGATTTTTGAATATCAATGCAGGAAATTAGCCTTTTTCTGTGCTGCAATATTCATTGCTAGGAAACACAGTGAGCATTCCTTATAATGAAAATAGCTCCGTTACGCTAGGGTTCGTAGTTGACAGATGGAAAAAGCATACTAGAAGTCCAAAGAAAAGCTTTAATAGAACGCTAGGAATCAAACAGTTATCAAAAGGGACAATCATTTCGTGAACCAATTTTAAAGTTTACTTGGTACATGATGTAATGAGAATAATTTAAATATTACTGTATACATCAGGATAATAATAAATATTACAAATCTAAAAACATGACAAAAATGTAAATCATACCCCTTCAAATGTTTGTTAAAAATAGAATACACCCTATTGAGAGGTATACTATTATGTTTGCTACTAGCAGAAGTGTAGATATCATGGAATACAAAGATACGATTATAGAGAATTTCTAGCACGGCCCCAGGGGGTAACTTCCATTGCGCTTCGATGGGGTCGTTCAAATGGAACTTTGGCAGAATGACCAATAAAATTTTCCACATGATGAAAAAGATACCCCAAATATATTTTTATGAATGACAGATTTAACAAAAACAAAGTGAAAAAAGAAAAATTCATAGGCAGAATTTGTTTTGCAGAATGAAAAAATTGCAAAAGCGTCAAAAGGATAGTTAAAATTTTCATGACTAAGCAATAAGCATACCCTAAAAATTTTTTCTGGATTTTGAAATAGGTACCCTTTAATATTTGAACGTCCCCGTATACCAAAAGTATGGAAGTTACCCACCAGGAGCACGGCCCATGGACAAAGTGAAGCTTTCTGTTGCTATGAAGATTAGAGCAAGTAATGTATGTGTTAATGTAATGACTTACTTGCTCTTGGTTGCAAAGTGAGACACAGTTGATGTAGCAGCAAATCAGAATAACAATAGCACCAATGCTAGCAGTTGCTGCCATTGCCATGAAAAGGGAATTCAACGATGTTACAAGACTGCATGATTCTGAATAAAAATAAACAACAGATGTCAGCAAATTAGCTACAAAGCCAACAACTAATGCAACACCGGAAGTCAGTAGGGGAAGCTGAATTTTGAATAAAAATGAGATGTCTTTCGCTGAGGTAAGAACTTTCAGAGTATGGAATGAAACGATTATGTAATGTTTTTATAATGAGCCCTTTGAAAAAGCCTGTCTAGTGTTGAAGGTTTACGCGTTAACCTTTTTGAGGAATGCCACTATCGTAGAGCACATGTGTTGGGTGGGGTCGGTTGTACCTAAGTTGTGATATGTAGTATGGTCCTGTAAATGTTTCAAGACTTTACCTTAAATTATTCAACGGTCATTATATTATCAAGACTTCTCCCTTATCCTTTTTTGACTCATGGTTACGTAAGTGACCTTGAGTCTATACTGTCATGGTGGAAACGTTTTCATTTCATTTCATTTTGACTAAATCTATTGTTCTTTTGAAATAACGTTCAACACACTGCTTTGCATACTAACAAAGGACGAACAAAAAACGATTGCGCAAGAAACACTATTTTATTGTTAAAAATACAATGGGCATGCTGTGTGATTATTCCAAATTTTTAGCCAAATTTTTTTGACAAAAATTTTTTTCCATTGCCCGCCATGATGGCCGACTCGCAGCTTAGCGAGATTACAATTGCATTTTTAAATGAAATATTTTCTAATATTCCTGGATTAGTTTACATCGTGATTATCTCTTCATTGGTAGAACACATGATTGTTTTCTTCTTCTCGTCATTTGAAATGGTTAATGAAAGATTTTAATCGTTCTGTAACATCACTATTTGAGGTGAAACTTCGAAGATAATTATTGTTGTGTTTTGACCATGAGAACTTTTGAACCGACAATTCATCATTTGGTTGGGGGCTTAGACAAGACAGTATTATATATTTATTGTTTGTATTGTTTTCTGAAGCTATTTATTACATCAAACTGCTAAGCCAGTCGTCATGGTTTTATTTGGTTTATTAAAATGTTTTAATTCTGCTTTAATTCTTCATCACCTTGAGAAGAGACAATTTCGCACGTCATTTACAACTCACACCTGTATTATAAGTAGTGGAAATCACTTCATTTGTTATTATCTTGATATGGTCTAGTGGTGAAGCGTTTGCTTAAGGCGTGCGGGGTCCTGGGTTCAATCCCATTGGTCTGCCTAACATTTTTTTTCTTTTTTCTTTGATTTATTATTTGGATATATTTTTCTTTATATTATTATATTATTTGGATATTGTTATAATTTATTTTATTTGATTGAAGTTGATTTTTTTATTTGATCTGATTTTTATATCATTCGATTGGATTGATTTACTTTTTGAATTTGATTTGATTTGACTTTTCTTTGCATGATGATTTGATTGATTTGATATTCTATTGAATTTGATTTCAATTGGTTTATTTCGATTTTGTTTATTTTGTCTTTTTTTGTGCCTGTACAAGAGACTATCAATGTGAGCTTCAAGTTGGGATAGTGTTACTTCCAAAGACTTACTCCAGCTATAGGAATTCCCTCATGCCTCTGTGTTGCATAGATCAATATAGGCGATGTACCGTTGACTGTTGATCATCGTCAGGCTCCTTTTGGTATGGAGGCCAGAATTGGTACAGCCTTCTGATACGGCTTTTGAATATTATCAGGTCTCTCTTAGTTTTTACTAGGCCCGGTATTTTGAAAGCAGATAAACTTGGAGTTATATGACAGCACCTTCAACTGGTCCGATCTGATATGATTGCGATGCTACAATTTTGGAGCATGATCCAATATAAATTTTCAAAATGCCCATCCGATATAACATCAGGAGAAATTGAATTATCAATTTTCTCTTGAATTTGCTCTAACCTTCTGGAATCCAAGATAATAGATTGCAGGATTTCTAATTATGTCGAATTACTCTGCTACGGAATTTTAGACCAAAATGTTGAATCGAACAGATAGATTCAAAATTAAGTCTTCGAGACCGGTCCAATCCTAAGATAATGATTTGTTTATTGAATGATTGAGACTTCTTTTTACATAGTAGCCTATGAGTATACATAGTCAATAGTCATTAATTACTGGTCACCTATAAGAAAGGAAAGCATTTGTAATGTAATCAACCTTGCAAAATATACTAACCGCCTAGTTGAACAGTGTAATCCTCAACAATGCAGGTACAACTGGAAGATACAGAAATACATTTTCCATTGTTGTATAAAGTCACAACGGCAGACCATATTGCAAGCAACAGAGCAGCAATACCAGCACAAATGGCAGCAGCGAAGAAAGAAAGAATGTTGAAAATCAAATGACATGTTGCCTGGATAAGAAATGAAATTACACTCATTATGAATTGTCAGTTTGGCAGATTCCGATAAAACATTTTCCCTTTCGGGATTGTAATTTTGCATCCCAAAATTTTGCAGACGACGAAATCATGTAAATAATTTGCACATCTTTTATATCTAAGGCTTTTGTTCATTTATTATCATAAAAAATGATATGAGGGTCAGTCCACAGGGAATCTGCACTTTTTCCCACCACCCTCTCAGAATTTGGAATAAAAACATTTGCAGGTACAACTCTGTATGCGGAGTTCAAAAATCCTGTTTTTAGCTTCGATTTCGCAACAGTTTTGATTTTATAGTACCTTGAAATCGGTAAAAAGGTGTGAAAATCGCATTTTCTCTGCCCAATAAAACGCTTATATCTTCGCTATTTTTTATTTGAATCTCGCGATTCACAAAGTCTGCAATAGGCCTACCTTAATAATTCATCTTATCGAATATCGTAGTTATTATTGAGTAATCGGAAATTTAATTGGGTAAAAAGTGAAATCAAAACTTCAAAATCGATTATAAAAAATATATATATTTCAATTTTGATGAAAACCCACTAAAAGTTGTATCTCGTGTAGTTCTCGGTCACCAAGTTACTGTGCTGCTAAATGAAACTGCGCGATGCTATTTGACACTTTGTGATCAAAACTCCAAATTTTCGTTTTAGCTGGAGTGTTTTGGAATTGATCAAGTCGGCACCACAGCAGCGCCAAGTGGCTTTTTCCCACCTTTTTGGCCGGTTCAGCAAAACATATTTTTAGATCGCTCACACAGAGTTAACAAGTTGTTGATGACTAATTTAATGCTCGTGTGTCTAGAAATTGTTTAGGCATGACAAAATTGCGTAAGTAATGGGTAAATTGATATCGATTCGCTTGTTTGTACTATGGTTTGAACGTTGCTGGCTTTGACGGCTTTTTCAAAGGAAACAATACTAATTATGACATAACGGGTCGGCTTTCGCGATATTGTTTTTACAGCTCTCAAAGAAGGAAATCATTCATTCATGCAAAATCGAAAATTGAATTACAAATTTATTGCTAGAGTAAAATATAAATATTTAATTATGAATGATAAAACTTAGACTAATACAAATAAAAATAATAATGATAACAATGAAAACATGTCATAATTATAGTCAAGTAAGTACGGCAAAATCAGACATTTTTTAGAAATATAAAAAAATATAAAAAGTAAGTTACGAAGCTTTATAACATGGATTATTTTCGGACGTTTGTATGGATTTGGAAAGATTTGGAAGAAATAAGAAATAACTACGATATTCGAGAAGATGAATTATTAAGGTATTGCAGACTTTTTAAATCGCGAGATTCTAACAAGAAATAGCGAAGATAAGCATTTTATTGGGCAGAGAAAACGCGATTTTCACACCTTTTGCCGATTTCAAGGTGCTATAAAATCAAAACTGTTGCGAAATCGAAGCTAAAACAGGATTTTTGAACTCCGCATACCGAGTTGTACCTGCATATGTTTTTATTCCAAATTCTGAGAGAGTGGTGGGAAAAAGTGCAGATTCCCTGTGGAATGACACATAAATTGCATTTTTTCACTTTTTAACTTCCACTGAAGAGAAAGCACATTATTTCCCTTCTGCTTATAAAACCATTTCTCTGCATCCTTCTGAATATGTGCTAGCCTTCCAGGACTAATCTTTGCTAATCCCCCATTTTGTCAAACCCTGCAGCTAGGATATATAGTAAATTGTTACAGTCAAATAATAATGTATATAACGGCCATTTTGAGAGTCATTTGTAAATTGACTGCTAAACAGGAATGATTATAAAGAAGATGCGTACAACAATGGAACAGCATAGTACAACAACAATTAAATCAACTTCGATGAGATATTTTTAGCCCTATGAAAAAATCACAACAACAACAACATCTGTATTCTGACAGTCAGCAGAGATTATCAAACAAATTATATAATGCACACTTAAACAAGAGGCAAAGTACATTTTATCAACCAAAATTAAAAGCAGTCAGTAGCATTGTTATATTTTAAGATAAGGTTTTCAATAAAATAGTTTGAAATGAGGATTGTTAGTTAGAGTTAGACTTGAACGGAGTTTATTTAGTTTTTTTTTGTAGGCCTACAATTTAAAGAAAGTTAATGTCATCATAGATTCATTTTCCTAATAAAAAGATTTTGCCTTTGCAAATATGAAAACTAGATAATAATCTTAAAAAGTTAGATTTCAATAGAAAATACTATCGAATAGCGGGAAAAATTATTGTTGGGGCTGTTTTTCTGGTTCATCCTCGTACGCTAACTGCAAAGCGTATCACAAAACAGGCTGTTGAATTAAAAGTGCAATCAATTTGCAAATAATCTGAATATCTCTATTCGATTTAATAAAACATGCCTTACCACGCAAGAGTTTCTTGTGCAGAAAGTAACAATACCAAGAACTCCCGGTATGATGAACTGAGAAAAAATAAAAGCAATATTTAATTAATCATATATCTGATTCATGACATTCATTCACATGGTAAGCTACAGTGCCAACAAACAAGGCCCCAATACCGATCATTGGGGAACACCTGTGTGCATATTTGGGCAAGGTCCAACAAAAGCTTATGCCTTCAGGAATCTTAGAGGCATGTCAGCATTTTGTTTTGATTTTTTTTGTTAAGGTTTGAAATCAATAGCTCATAAAAATATCAATTTTCTTCAGAATTTCCTCCAATCTTCCGGAATCTATAATTTCTACACTGCATTTAGGCACCTTCGGACACACTGTTTTACTGTAACTTGAATGTCTGAAGTTTTAAGCGATCATCAGAAAGTTGATGAGTTTTGATATTAAAAAAACAATAACAATAACAATGCATTTACATAGCGCCATTTCTCAAGATCTGATTCCATGGTCAAAAAAATTGGCACGACTCATGAGAATAAGATGCATAAGTCATAACCATAGACTTACATAGACTGCCAATCACATTGACAGACTTTGAGGAAAAACGTAGCATATCCATTATGGCTAACGACTGAGACTAAAACATAAAAAGTTTCATAGCGGAATCCACGTATGTTACGATTTAACCTGGGATTTTTCTATATCTTTCAATTAATTGTTGACGTATTTTGAGTTTTGGCTTGGCATGACGAAAAATTGGCGTAAATATCTGACTCAACTTTTACTAGCAGCTCTTGCTATAAAAATGCGTGTATTCGTGATGGGGGCTATGGAGACGGTAATTTGTACTGTGGAACAATATTATCTCTTTGGTCTTGATTTGATCAGTTTAATGACTAGAGGAGACCGGGTACACATCGAACGCTTTTTGGTTTCTTACTTCTAATTATTTTATTTTTCGCTCGAAACAAATAAATCGTATATCATTTAATAGCTAATGTGCCATGCTTAAAAGGGTAAATTGTTGGAAAGTTAAATATATTCGAGTGCCGAGTATTTGATCATTCTTTTACCATTAGTTGAGCGGGGTGACTTCGGGCAGACTGGGGTGACTCTGGACAGTGAATTTAAACTCTCAACAATGCACAAAACAAATGTTTATTGACATCAATCCAAAGCTTCATCATTCATCTACTCACAGAAATCAATGAAATTATTCATAAATTACAAACAATGGTAACATTTATAATTTCTTTAGCGCGATGAAATAGTCATCGAAAGCCGTAGATTCAAGTGATAATTCAACAAAACATGCTCGTAAATCATCAAGAGTAAACCAACTTCTTCGACATATATAAATTGAGACATATCTGTAATTCAATGCACTTCATACTTGATTTTTCATCCACAATTTGATATTCTATTTAACTAGACCATATTGCTTCCATATATTCTAAGCTGACGGATTACCCGTGCTCTGAAATGTTTACACAACATCACAGCTGGAGCGTGTCAAACTTGAATGGAATGAGAAATGTGACACCCACTTAATTTTGGATTTACCATTGTTTCACAGCTTGATAATTTACTTCTTCATCGCTTTGCCATGTTATGACGCTCTGACCGTAGTCACCCCTTTTATAAACATTGAAGAATATCATTGCCGCAGTTGAATTTTCAAAGCGCATGTGCATGGAACTTCAGTATGAGGCACATAACGTCACTGGCTTCAAAATGGTACCAAATATCAACATGTTGGTTGCGTGGATTTTCTTCGAGAACAAATAATACACAAAAGCGGGACAAAGTTTCAAACCATAATTACTTTTTTATTACTTGATGAAATTATCTAAAATTTTGGCAATAGTTATGTTTTACCTTTGTATTTAACATACTGAGGTTGTATTTTTATTTAAACTAAAACCGTTCTGTCCGAAGTCACCCGCGTCCGAAGTCGCCCCGGTCTCACCTACCTGGTCAAGACTGATCAAATGAATTTATCGCCATAAACACTTTTTTGATTTGGACATAGTATTGTGGGGTGTGGGGGGGGGTAGGTAGGTAGGCATAAATTGAACCTGAACAGTAAATATTTACATGATCGAAATTTGATCAGCAATATAAATGCTAGTCTGCATTACAGACCGCGATTCATTCACAAAAGAATAGGGTCTGTGTGATTTGCACAGTTCTCTGTCCAGCCACTCTACGAAAACGTAGAGCGGAAGTTTCTAATCGATGCATGGTAAATCTATTGTTCTTAGATAATAAATTCATCACCTCTGTTCGATCAATTAATTGTCATAGCTACGAAGCCTAAAATGAAACTTATTGCAATCATGTCAACTGAAGTGAACAAAGTAATGTGAGAATCCTGGTGAGAATCACCTTAATCTTGCATAATTATGTGACATCAATCTTCTTCTGATACGAGGCCCGGATAGAGAAACTGAGCAATTCACACAGACCCTAATCTTTCGTGAATGAATCGCGGCCTGTAACGCAGGCTATATAAATGCCTGATCGGTATTTATGACATCCTAAACAAATTTTTGATACCGCTATGTAAAATTTTGAGCTTGGTTGGATGGGGGCTTGCGTCTTCCTAGCACCCACCCCCATAACAAAATCGTTGATAACTGTTAGGCTTTGTTTGATCATTACTAAAATCATCTGATCACAACTGATCAACCACTGATCAAAGGATTAAAGGGGCAAGATTGACCGGCGACCGCTGCGAGCACAAGTTGAATTTATGCTTAGCGTAATTCAAACGTCTCGCTTTGAAACTATTGTTATACGCAGGGCTAATCTGTTATAAATTCATGTCCACAATGAACTTTGTGTTATAAACAATAAACATGCACATGATCCTAAGTGCGTAGCGCCTGCTGGTCAATTTTGCTCCTTTAATGATTATTTGGAGAAAATTTGAAAAGGTGGGGAGGGGGGCAGGAGGACTACGTATGTCATGTGATTGAAAGTCGGCCAACACCTAGTTGAAAAGAATGGTCTATCAACATTAAATTAAAAGTAGACAAACAGACTCAGATCCTATCAAATTTCATGAATATCTTCAAAGTACAGGAAGTCCTACCATTATAATCTTAGACTGTGTCTTGTGTTTTAATACTATATTTTCAACATTTTAACAATATCTAGTAGCAAGCTTTAAACGATTTAGACTTTTCTAGTGTAGGCCTAGTGAGAAAATTAATAATTTGCTGTTGACAACTGACGATATTATTGGTGATAGCCTGATGATAGGTAACTTGATATTTTCCTTCGACATGGTTCTGTCTTCTATTGAGCCTCCTCCTATTAGAAGCAAATCAAAATGGCCTAAATACAATGTAAATCGCTTACCGGAGTACCTCCCCACCAGTAATTAATTCCAGTAAATGTAGCAAGCGATCCATTGCCACTAACTGAGAATGAGCTTGAAATGTTGTTTGACAAAACAATGGCGCAAATTGTCAAAATAACTCCACAGATCAATTCAAATATACCAAAGACCAAAGCAGCAGTAGCATAACCTTTGGATATACGACCCATTATTATTTATTTGATGTTATCAAATCAAAATGTGAGTTTCAGATGTAGGAGGTAGCTGTAAATATCTAGAGTATAAATGTGTTTCTTTATTTTGAATGCGGACGAAATTTGAGCATGTCAAAATCATTGATGCGACAAAATACACGCTTAAACCGGTTTTCTCACTACATTCTGAGAATTCATGAGACATTGACAGGTCAGGGGGTAAACTCCCCAAAATTATCCTAAAATACGTTTGACGCTTGACAGACATAATAGAAAAGCAGACAACAGATAACGCATGCGCAAGAGACGCACGGAACATTATCGCTAATAATTAGGATTCCGACAGCCGGAACATTATCCACTTCGTAATAGTTATATTGCCTATAAGTAGATTTCATCATTTCATTGATTTGAATTCTCTTTATTTATAATCTCTAGCACAAATATCGATAAATTTGTAAGAAATTCTCCTTGTTAAATCCCCTGGTACAAATTATCTTGAAAACACTCACGGCCGTAGCTATCTGCTCCTGGTTGGGGGGCTGGGTATTTCTAGTTTGACCCCAAATATGGACATTGTATATGCTCAACTTGTTTCTTTTTTCAAATCTGCATGCTATTAGTCTTACTTTTACCAAGAAAAGGTGGTAAAAAGCCAGTAAATTTGTCTCGAGCAACGTTTAACAGTATTTTGTTTATGTGGATTCTGACAGTGGAGATAGATCGATAATAGTCATTATGTTGCCTTGGTGACTAAAGATGAAGGAAAGGAGGCTGAAGAAGAATGCGTTAACTTTCCAACATCATGATCATGTAATAATAATAATAATAATAATAATAAATTTTTATAGCGCCTATATCATTTGCTCTAATCGCCTGATTGATTTATCAACTTTTTCATGTTGTTTTTTCCGAGCTATACCCATGAGTTCGATTGAAGTTCATGATACTTAGTACAAGCTTGTTTCATCTTATATAGGCTATATATTGCAGTGCAGAACATCTATTAAATTAGTTAAATTGTAAAGAACATGGCAACAAAAGTTGACAAGTCAGTGAGTGAGCTCAGCTGACTTTTCACATCCATCCATTCCAGCAAATAAATGTGTTCTTCTCGAGTAGAAGTGTAAATTGCGCATTTTTAGTTATTGCCATTAAATTATGGGTCGTATTTCAAAAGGTTTTGCTACTACAGTTTTGGTTTTTGGTGTACTGGAGTTGATTTTTGGATTTGTTCTGACTATTTGCGCCATAGTTTTGGCTACCAATATTTCAAGTTCATTCTTGGTAACTGGCAATAAGGCGCTTGCTATACTAACAGGAATCAACTATTGCTGGGTTGGTCTTCCGGTGAGTGTATTACAAAATTAGACACTTATTTATAAGGGGTTTCTATCTGCTAAATAACCTGCATCTAGCGACTCAGATAAAGTATATTTTCCAATGGGTGTAATTCAAAATTCTCAGATAACTGGAGATATTTTCTTGTGGGTTAGTAGCGCAGATCCGGAGCGCGGATTGCGGAATATACTTGTTTTGAACTTGCTAAATTTCACTGCCTAACTGTTAACTTCTATACCAAGGCTAGTCCAGCTGTGTGAATTGGATTGCGCGTCACTTCTGTTAGCATTATTTCCATATTATTTCCAAGTTACTATAATTCGTTCATAATAAGCATGCGGAACTTCAAATACTTGCATGACTTAGCTACATGATAAAGAACGGCCCGCCAACACTAGATGGTTATACTATGCGGTTGTGAAACAAAGTGATTAGCTCAGTTGGCAGAGCAACCGAACTTCAAATCGTGTCATATCTGATCGACTGTGGTTCAAATCCCCCTGAGGTCAACTCAGCCTTGACTTTATCTGTAACATCAAATGAGTACCATCTAAGGATGGCGGATGGATGGTTCAGAAGGAATTGCATTGTGAGTAGCTGCGGCGCATCGTTGCGCATTGACAATCAAGGCCTATCTGCCATGAAATCTGTTGAAATTGATCTGCAGTGTCGCAGCTGAGATCTAAGGAGCATTTAACATCATTGCTCTTAGCGAAAAGAGCCACTCCTCTAGAAATAGAGGAGTGGTACGGGTGTTTTCGGTAGGGCGACACCGTCCACATTACTTTTATTAAACAAAGTAAGATTATCTCCCTACACTCACCAGTACCCAGCAGAGGTGTACAGGAGACGGAGTCAAACTCTGACTCTGGCAGGAGTATCCACAGTTTAACACAAACTGGACTGGAGTGAGTCTTTGCCAATCAGGAGCCGGAGTCTAGAGCGCAGTCCTAGTAATTTCTTAAAGCACTTCAAAGTTGAAAATTGTGTAGATATCTCTACATAGAAGTTCGATTGGCTACGTATTTCAGAATATGTTGATATATTTTGTACTTTTTTATGTTTGCTTAATATGGGGTTGATAACGGCAGGTCTAAAACCCGGACACAGGTAAAATGCCCGATAAAAAACCAAGATAAAATTCCATTGCCCTTTCGTATCTCACACTTCTGCTCCCGAGTCTGGTTAACTCTTGTTCAGCGGCAGAAAACAAAATCCAGTTAATATATTTTTAAACAACATTTATTCAAAACATGAGCATTTTAAAGTTAAAATATTCAACATTCTAACGTAACAAAAACGTTAATCGAATTGTATCATTCAAAACGTATATCTATTTGAAATTATTATCTCAAGTGGAATAGAATTTGCCAATTTAAAACCAATATACATTTACAGTTTAATATAATTCATAGTTTAATATCGTTAAATTTGTCAAAACCAATGCTGTACTGTTATTATTTCTATTTGCGTTATTCTTCAGTGTGATTGTGGCTCCGTTATGCAGTAGTTGATATTGCTATGTTTATGGAAATTAGATAAATAAGATTTATTTTCGTGCCGGCACTTGCTGATGAGTCCTGATCTCTGATCATTTGTTGAGCAGTGATTCTTTAGCGCATATAATTTTTTATTTCTCAACTAATTTATTATTTACAAAAGCTGTGTTAATTCACGCGCGATTTATTTAGATATGAAGAACAAAAGTCGTTTTGACTTTTGAATGATTTAAATAAAAAAGAGCAAATCGATCTGGAGATACAGAGTCGAAGAAGTGTAAATCAAACGAAAAACCAATAATAACCGAAATACTAGTCTGCATTACAGACCGCGATTCATTCACAAAGAATTTTTATATATTTATACGTTCTCACGCTCATTAATATACTTGAAAGCTATAACTTATGGAATCAGATGTATTTTCATGATTAATACTGCTTTCATTTTATTTTCAGTTTCTCATACCTGGATTCTTTGGTTTGGTTATTTTCCGCACAAGAAATTCTTGCTTGGTAAGATATTGATTTGCGATAAATTGATAAACTGAAACGCATAATTATTTCTATCGAACGGACCAAAAATTTTGCTTATTTAGCCTAATTACAAAGAAAATCATTAAAATTTTGTATAGAAAATTCAATTTGCAATATCTAAGTATTTAAGTAGGCTAGCTTCTCTGCGAAAAAATTCTTGATTTCATGAACTTTGCTAACGAATGTTAAATGGCCTGCTTCTCGTGGACTTTTTCATGAACTGTTTTCACATCCTGGAAATAATATGGTATAAATATGCAACGTGAAACGTGGTTAATAATTGATAAACACATAGAAAACAGAAGTTTAGCTATGAAAGTAATTAAGAAGGGTAGACACATGAAAATATGGTGTTTACATGTAACCTGGCTTTGAAAACTTATAAAGTATTCTGTGGTCAAGTCCTTGTTGAACAGTCTTGATCAAATGCAAATTTGAATAAATTCAACAAGAATTCTTGACAATTTTGAATTCATGTTTAAGCAGGTTACAATATACAATGTGACCTCGTTAATATCATTGTCTTCGGTCCAGTCAAAAATGATGGTAATATGCGGGTTGTGATATTAACGAAGTGGAATAGTTGCGTTTCATAGAAATTGGTTCTGAAAAATGAGAGATATTAACGGATTTACACTATAATACTGGATTAGTAATTAATTGATAAAAAGTAGTTAAACAAACACTACAGTAATTCCGAAAATGATAAAGCACACTATGTCAATTAAATAATGTTTTAGATAGAGGGAGCTACCTAAGCAAATGTTCTATAACAGCCATTCTCAAACTCTTCCGGAATAATTTAGTTCTATTTATTAGTGATAGAAAAATGTTTCTCAGAAAAAATGAAACTTAGGTTATTTTTGATTAGAATTTATTGTATTGTAGCAGAGCTTAATTTACTAGCCTGATTGGTTTAGAGTGATGAGTTTGGAGAGTTTTCACATTTTATTATCGTGAATATGGTTGTTTTCATGGTTTTTCAAACTTTTTCATGGCTTAAAAAATTGGTTTTTACCTTACATTTCTATGGTGTTTTCAGAACATTTCCAGGCATTTTCATGGTTTTGGTGTTGGCAGTTCTTGGCGATTAAATATCTATAAAGGGTTATCAAGGATGATCTCACCCCTGCGAAAACAGTTCAGGAGATCATAAACAGTTCATGAACAGTTCATGAACGTTAAATGGCTCCAATTGTCCTGAAATGTTCATGAACTGTTCATGAACCCTCACAGACATTTCATTAACAGTTCATGAACAGTTCATGAAAATTTGGGACCATTTAACGTTCATGAACTCCTGGACTGTTTATGCAGGTGCAGTCTTGAATTAATTATGATATTAATTTTGTTTTTTATCTATAGACAATATACCATTTGATTTGCAACATCATTTCTTTAATCATTGCTCTAACATGTACTTGGTTTGGAATTGCCTTGTTTATGATGTGGTCTAACATTGTGGCCTTGTACCACCATGGAGGTTGCGTTTCTGCATTTTCCAAATGTACATGCGCTGAGGATTTTTACACTGTTCAACTTGGTGGTAAGTAGAGGTCTGCGAATCCGATCTAAATTCTCTACATTCAAGTCCGATCACTATCTGATATAATTGTTTTCGGATTCATATTGATTTTATATTTTCGGATCGGATCGGATCAGATTTTGCAGAATGTAGTCGGATTGGATTGGATCGGATTTTTCATATCCTTGATAATTAACATATGTTGATTTATTTGTGTAATTGTGTATGAAAGTTTGATACACAACTATTTCTTTGTTTTTGACATCATGATGATCAGATATAGAAAATTATACTTTACAAGGATTCGTATTCTGTCCGATTGGATTGAATTCTCAGCGTAGAACCTATTTATTTATGTTTTTCCAGATTAAATGCATTCGGATTGGATTTAGATTTAATATTTTGCAAACATTCAGATTGATAAGGCCAAATCAAATTTGATGAAGACCTCTTGGGGCTAGTATAGTTGTTTGTTGATTTTATTTATTACAAAACCTGCAGAATAATCGACTTTGATAAAATAATGAGAAAGGAAGCACAACTTTTCCGCATGTTGATAATTCAGTGCCAGTATTGGTCAGTTTGATTTCAAGAAAAGGTAGTCCTTTATATTTATTTTATATTTTTACATTATCATTATCATGTAGACCAATGGTACAAGACGGGTATTTTAAAGACCATTCTTCACAGATTGTTGTCCTCATTCATCTGAAGCTCAGTGATTATAATATTGAATATAGATTACTTTTAAATGAAATCTATTATAATAATTAATAAAATATGGATCGATCTACATCTTGAGCTGAACATTGATGCGATCATTTTGAAAGCAGATTGTGATTTGCGTCAGACTGTTGTTTTTTAGACGAAAACAAAAATGTTTAGTGTTTCTACAGGTTTAAACCCTCTTAAGTAAAATAAACGGGTTCCAGGGTTCCTGTTATGTAAATAAATCTTAATTTTTTTAATTGATTGCAAAATTTACTTTGCGCTACAATTAATTTGTGTAGCGATGCACTGATTTTTCGTAGAGTTGATAAACTCGTTGAATTCTTATGCAAGATTAATTCTACCAAGTGTTGATTGTGTAACAAGTCTGGTGATGTTTTGATGTTTATTTTGATCCAGGACCGTGTAGTCTTGTCACATCGTTGAGTTCCCTTTTCATGGCAATCACAGTATTCTGTGCTATCGGTGGTTTGGTTATTTTGATTTGCTGCTACGTGAACTGCGTCTCGCTTTGCAACAAAGAACAAGTAAGTTATCACATGATCACGTGATAGTTATATCATTACACATTATCACATGTTGGTTATATGGCATTAACACATTATCGCATGATATATCATTACACATCATAACATGGTAGATATAGCATTGATACATTATCACATGATGCTAAAGCATTACAGTAAGATACTGGCGCATGGTAGTATAGCATTCTGACATGATTATAAGTTATCAAGCGATTGGTCCACAGTTTCTATGAGCTATTAATGTTTGTTGCACGAAAGGCACGTAAGGAGAAAACAAAAAGGCATCAGGAAATCACGAGCCACGCAGCGAGTGATTTTCGCTTTCAAGTTTCCTACTAAAGAGACTCCAGTGTGCCAACTATCAATAGCTCATAGGAAACTGTTAAATATAGGAAACACATATCTGATCGACTGTGGTTCAAATCCCCCAAACGTCAACTCAGCCATGACTTTATCTGAATCATCAAATGAGTACCATCTGAAGATGGCAGGTGGAATGGTCCAGAGGAAATTGCATTGTGAGTAGCTGCGACGCATCGTTGCGCATTGACAATCAAGACTTATCTGCCATGAAATCTGTTGAAATTGATCTACAGTGTCGCGGCTGAGATCAACAAAGAGCGTTTAAATCATTGCTCTCAGCGAAAAAAAAAACTCGTCTAGAAATAGAGGAGTGGTACGAGGGCCTTCGGTAGGGCAACACCGTCTACATTACTCACTTTATAGGAAACTGTGCGCCAATTGGTTTATACTGTAACTTACATATCTTTTTATAAACATATGCCCATAGAATCTTTTTGGGAACTATTGGTCAAATTGGAAATTCTCATCTAAGCCAAATAGATTGATGGAATAATTTCCGTTATATAATACAAAGCATATTAGCACATTATCACATGATAGCTATATCATTACGGTATTACATTATTGAATAATAGCCAGGATAATAGTTATAGAATTATCCCTCGAAAACATAGTCCCGACTGAATTGATTTTTCATGAAATTCAACTGAAAGCTATTTGCGTCATCATTTGAGAGATTTATGCTACGTTTTATTACTAGGACCAAATATTACAAGGGTTTGCTCTTGCCCCATTGGAAGACATGGTCTACCAAACTCAGCCATCGACTGCCGTTTCATGCCATAATGGTAACAGCAATATGCATCCACTACCTGGATATGAAGTTCAAGAACACGACAAAGCTAAACTGGTTTACAATCAAACTTGATCAATTTGTTAAAACGTTTATGTCTTCTCTACAGCCTCTGGTAAGTGCTCTCCTATAGTGCAACTACCTCTCAGAGAGGCTGACAATACCAAATTTTGTGAACTTGTTCAATTGTTCCAATCCTTTGCTTTGGATCAAATTTTAGGTTCAAATATTGGTAATTATTGTGTTAATTTTACAGGATAGAACTACGCTAATCTCGTTTCCAGGTCAATATGCCATGTGCATTAAAATGTAGCACTTCTTATAGTTTATCAAAATACTATTAGTATTTTATCTAGCACAAAATCTGGCGCGGTGATTTCAGGTTTCAAATCACACAGCGTAACGTGACAGCGAGCAAGGGGGACAAACCGTGATTGGTTAAAAAAGTTAACTTGCGTCCTGTAAATACAGCTTCGAAGTAGCTTCGATTTGACATTCTAGCCAATAGAGTGTCAGAAAGAAGTCAACAGTTTACTTTTTCGCGCCATTTTGACGATATTTTGTTAAAATTTACTAGCCTACAAACCTTGATCGCCTATAAATGGTTTCTAAACGGATTGTAAAAATTTCTTCACTTTTGAGTTGCTTTATACTTGTTCTTGGCCTGTTTATAGCATTAGCATGATCGGACGATAGCATGTTGAGATATTTTAAGTTTTCTCAAATCTTACATTCACGACGCTTCGAAGGGATTTTTTGAAATTCTTTCCAACTTCAATCTGCAAATAATCTGGCGATCGCTGATGAAACAAGCTTGAATATTGGTTAAAATATAGCAATATATATATTAGAAAACTTCATGTATATATAAATCAAACATCATTCTTATTCTTAGTTCATAATTTGTTCGTTTGATTATCTTAATCTTGCTGTTACACTGTTGTACGCCACGCTGGAATCCGCGCGAATTTCAAACCAGGGTTATGAAACATTTTAAATAAACAACTCTTGAAAGTCAGCAAAATCAGCTGTTTTTAAATCCCCAAATTTACTAGCAAAATGAGTAAATGTGTTAGGGGAAAGAGAAAATCCTGTTCAAACAAACACCATGAAGCATGGAATTCCACTTCACAATACTTGATTGACCTTGGCACAAGACTTGGTCGCTCAAATATTTTTTCTAAGGCATTTTTTTATAAAAACTTTGGTAAACACGGTTTTTTATGTTCACATTGTATTTTTAATTCTTTAAGTAAAAGGGAATACACAGCAAGGCTGCCTTCTAATTATGAACAACATTATTCATTCTCCAAGGTAAGAATTGAAGAAACGATACATATACATTGAACATTTCTTACTCCTGAAATTTGTGATAAATGACAGCTGATTTGACAGTTCAATGAGATAATTATCGCTGTCATTTATCTCAAATGTTTTAGAAACAAGAATTACATGATTGAAAATAAATAAAAAGATAGTTATACAACTGCGGTATATCCTGTATATAATAGCATTAAAAATATTAGTCAACAAAGCACCACATTGCCTAATAATTTAATATGTATGTGTATATATTTATGACTTTTACAAATTATTCCAAGATATAATTTGTCCACAACATCCTTGAAGCAGCAAATTCAAGCTTTGTAATTTTTGTTTTTATTGCAAAATTGTAATTTCTTCAAGTAATAATACCATTATTACAAATAACTATTCTTTCTTCGTTTTAGTTCCAAGCAATCCGTTCCGAATTGGACGTAGGCGACAGTTCGCAATCTGAGAATTCTCAAGAAATAGTGCAGACGTGCAGTACCAGCAATGATTCAAATGACATAGATAATGATAACAATGATGTAGTAGAGTCATCAGTAAAACTGGACACTAAAACGACAAAACATTTAGTTATTGAATCTGAGTTATATGTTCAAATCAAGAAGTTAAGAATCTATATTAGAAAGCATTATGGAGATTCAGTACCACCATGTGGTACAGATGACTTCAAGCATTTATGTACTCAGGCTGGCTCAGCAACATTATTTTCCACTCTTCTTGAATCTATGACTACCACACTCGACGGACCCATAAAAGTAAAATCTAATGAAAAGAAAGTTACATCTATTATTTTTACCCTAATGTTTGGCCAGTCTCGAAAAGACAACTGGTTTCAAGCAACGGTCGGACAATTAATTGGGGCGAAAGGAGTAGGGGAATCCGGAATGTCACTTTTAAATGGATGTGGTGTCTCTGTTTCATCCAAAACAAATACTAGAAACAATAAAAAACTTGCACAGACTCATTTTGAGAAAGTAAAGTTATTTATTGATAATGCAACCAGAAAAGAAGAACTACTTGTGTTGATGATCGATGATTACAGTAATATACACACAAACAGACGCCCAAGGGATCAAAAAACATCAGAAGCACGCAGTATGGCGACTATTTTGTTAAAACGATTCCCAACAGTCAATGCAATTCGAGCTGGAACAACAAATATTGCGCAATCCCCAAATAAAGTAGACCCAAACTTAATAATTGAGTATTTACACTTACATGAGGCCAACATGTTCAAATCTTTTTCAAGTTCAATGCCCCAGTGGCTTACATCTATGTTTTTTGATCCTGAAAAAGAAAGGTTAAGGCTACAAAGTCACAACTACCAGGCTTATCATCAAGTCAGAGAAATGAGGTCTATGGAGCATTGCTGCCTGATTGATGAAATTGAGCTCAAGTTAAAATCCTATGAAAATTTTTCTACAGCTGTAAGTCATGCTATTATCAATGGAATGGATAAATATTTACAAACTTTTATATGTCCATTACCTGGCGATTGGCCGGCACAATTTTATATAAGACAGCTACAATATTCAGCATCTTCTGAAAGTTCAGATTCAAAATATTTCAAAAACATTATCCCCTTTATTGGTCCCTTACATGTGCAGCTCAATGCCAGAGAATGTGTGTGTCTCTTGAACATTGAATTTTTTCAAACTGCATACACAGCAATTTTTGGTAAATTCAAGCTTCTTGCGAAGAAACCAAAACCATGGAGGATTTCCTTTTTGGAAGAAATTTTATATGGAGGTTGGACAATCATTAGAAATCAGATCTTGATGCAGTTTAAGGGGTGCAAAAACATTGAATTTTTATATTTTGTCAATTTATTCGATAACTATCTTCCTCTGGTTTTGTCAATTTATTCTGTTACATTTAAACAAGGCAATGCAGAGGAATATAATTACTCAATGCTAAGAATGTGGGTAATGTTCTTTTGTTTTAAAAGACATCACTACAACAAAGCACCACTGATATGGCTCTCAAACATTTTATATTGGAAAAAAATTGAGCATCCACTTTTTTACCTTTTTATAAATAATTTGAATACCCTAGATGAATATCCTGTTGAAAATTTCCATTCAACTTTGAGATCGATTTCAGCCCCACAAGATGACGCTGACAAAATAGCAATAAAAGCAAGATCATGGGAGTCCTCAAAGGTAAACCGCTCTGATCTAAAAGACAACTTTGTCACATCCAAGAGTCATACATTTGGTAGGTCAGAGTTGGAATTCTTGAAACTTGAGGCAGCCAAATTTTTGATGTCTGTTCTTAGTCAAATTAGTAAAAACAAAAACTCTGCTCAACAAGTCCAGCGTCCCCCACGGAAAAAGAAGACATGTACTTATTGGAAATTACCCAACATTTTTGGAGAAAAAATTGTGACTTCAGAAATATTACCTCTTGGGTTTCAATTTGAAAATGATGAACCAAACCCTTTACGGTGAGCATATTCAGTGTAATAGTGTTGGTATCTAGTCGTAGAATAGTTGTTGGTTTATTTATTACTAACATTTATTTTGACTATTTCAAATTTTATTAAAACAATTTTAATTCTATTATAATGAAATTGATTTGATCAATCTGATTGGTTTAGAGTTATAACGACAAAACATCATTACAAAACTAGGTTCGAAAACAGAATCCAACTTCATTATGTTGATCAGCGATAAGAACAAGACATAATATTGCATATATAGATGTAAATTTGGCGCACTCGAGTAACTTCAGGAGAAAGCTGAAAGGCAAAGTCACATGCTGCGGCAGCTCATGGTTTTCAGATGCCTTCGTTTTCTCCTTGCGTGCCCTCTTGCGCACCAAATACCAATTGTTTATTGCCACATGAATTTTCTGGAGGAAATGTGCCGTTTTAAATGATAATTAAAATGGAAAAACTTATTACCAACATTTCCCAGGAAAATCAATCAACAATCTATGCAACACACATTCTCAAGCATATTTTTATTTTTATCTTACAGTCGTTGTGACTTACAGCAATGTGAAAAAGAAGAGGTAGATTTTGAAATTCTGCATGGTTGTGGGCATTCATATCATTTATCATGCCAAAATGAAAGCAGATCATGCCCAATTTGTATGCCTAAAATTGAAGAAAATATAAGAACATTGTCAAACATTGCGGCAGAATCCATAACCAATATTACCAAAAAAAAAATTGATCACTGTGAAGATAATGAAGATGAAAATAGTACAGATGATCACGATGATGATCCATTAAACATAGGCCTAATTAATGTACCAAGTAATCTAGACAGAGAGCTCCTTGATCTCCAGAGGGAGCTATTTTCATGGGGATTTATCGAAGGATTGTGATGTTGCTAAATAAATATTCTTTATCTTAGTGTATAGCTATAGCCTGATTCGATTATAACCTATAGTGCTGTAATAGAAGCATATTTGATGATAGCCTAGTTTATAGCGATATATGTATAAAGCTATAGGCCTAGACATTTAACATTATAAGTAATATTGTAAAATCAAGTTATTAATCAAGTATTTTATTTCTCGAAAATATATTCGTAGATACAGAAAACAGCATATCAAATATGCAGATGATACTAGACGAGATAGTTTTGCGATTGGAATTGCCCACCATGCACGTTATAGAAAGATATCGTCA
The DNA here is from genome assembly GCA_916610825.1 of Haliclystus octoradiatus. NCBI lineage: Eukaryota > Metazoa > Cnidaria > Staurozoa > Stauromedusae > Haliclystidae > Haliclystus > Haliclystus octoradiatus. Next base: position 13,249,916 of record OU744454.1, on the reverse strand, counting down.
TGCTCTTAATGGAGTTAATGAGGCATCATCAAATGTAGGATAAAAACAAAATTAATTGAATTTCTAAACACAAAATATTGATACAGTCTAAAATAATTTACTTACATGCTATATTTTAACCAATATTCAAGCTTGTTTCATCAGCGATCGCCAGATTATTTGCAGATTGAAGTTGGAAAGAATTTCAAAAAATCCCTTCGAAGCGTCGTGAATGTAAGATTTGAGAAAACTTAAAATATCTCAACATGCTATCGTCCGATCATGCTAATGCTATAAACAGGCCAAGAACAAGTATAAAGCAACTCAAAAGTGAAGAAATTTTTACAATCCGTTTAGAAACCATTTATAGGCGATCAAGGTTTGTAGGCTAGTAAATTTTAACAAAATATCGTCAAAATGGCGCGAAAAAGTAAACTGTTGACTTCTTTCTGACACTCTATTGGCTAGAATGTCAAATCGAAGCTACTTCGAAGCTGTATTTACAGGACGCAAGTTAACTTTTTTAACCAATCACGGTTTGTCCCCCTTGCTGTGACAGCGTGCTATAATTTGATGCGTTTTATATGGGGCATGAGATTATTTTCTTGAGCGTCAAAACTCAACATAGCAGGTGTGAGTACGAGTGTCTTGTACATGATTTCATTGCTTTTATCAAATAAACGTAGGAGAGATAATTTTGCGCCAAAATTTATAATTTACTGGTAGTTTATTAAGAAAATTAAGCATGATTAGTTATTGCAATTCCTTATAGTTGTTCAATCACTGCATTGTGAGCTCATTGCTTGGATTTACGACTTTATGGACCAGGGGGCGGGGCGGTGACTCCAGCTCTTCAGGGATGGGGGGTGCCACTTTGGAAAAAGGCAAAGTACCCAAAAAGTTTCCAAAATTCTGTTCATGCTACCCAGAAAGTTCTAGCAGGTTGATTGATTGTAAGTAAATACACAAAAATGATGCAAAATGTTTTCAAAAATTCTTGAAAAAGTCAATAATGGGATACCCAGAAGCTCCAAACTTTAAAATCTCATACCGAAAATTTTTTTTCTCTGCTGGAATATGGACCCAAAAAAAGTGGCACGTCCCCGTATAGCCATCACGGTGGAGTTACCCCCAGGTATGGACCTTTACATGGACACGGAAGGAAAAGAATTGAAGTTGAAAGAAATCAATATTGTAATGACAGTTGAAGGAAATGAAAAGTCATCATAAAAAAACATACACAACACGTCGCCATAAGTTTTCTCCGCTTGGAATGAAATTAACTCTTAGTTGTAATTGCAATTCCAATATCTTAGATTTAAATTTGTGACGAAAGTTTCGAAACAGCCGTGTTGAAACAATTTTCTTCGTGCGTGACACAATTTTATTTTGCTCGGACTCCAACTTCCCTGACAGTACCAACAAAATACAGTATTTCAGGTTTGCCTTTCGATTGTTTTATAAACGGATTAGACCACATTAACGGAGAAGTGCTACAGACAATTGTCTGATGTTGAAATAGATTATTAAGCGCATTTTCATTTTTTAAACGTGCGGTGAAAAAAGTGTACGTTTTGGAATAAATTAAATCCGAATTATTATATTTTAGTGCGATGTTGATAGTTTCAGTTCTAAAAATATTTTTGCTGTATTCCAATATTAAGTGCGGAGTAGCCCTACGATGTTTTTAGTGCGAATTCATAATAAATACAAGCCATTCTAAAACGAAACAATTCATTTTATTTTAAATACACAACCTCCTGGTTTATCTAAAAATACCGTTTCCGGTTATGTCTGGAAACCTAGCCGACTGTTTGACTTGTCACACATTGATAACTTTCTTTTCACTTGAACAGCGGTATAGTAGCCGCATATTCACTAGTCACATATAGTCACTAGAATATCTCTCTAGAAAATCTGACTGATCTATTATGGATTCGATGTAGTTATACGCAATTTCTCACGCTGTCGTGTATTAAGTGGCTTATACTATACCAGAAAAAGTGAATTACTATACATACATACAGGGTCACCTTTGTAATGTACAACAATTTCACTGGCTTTAATATTGTATTTTGGCTCAGACAGTATTTTATCTTGGTACAGCTACATGGTACATGTGATGTCTAAAAGCGCGTCAATGTTTTCGGAAAGGTGGGTTGTTCACACCAATTAAAATTCCTAAAACGTAAACACGATTTTGATACCGTAGAAGTCAGGATTGCCGCTACATGGTCACGTCCATAATTATTATTCTTGTATATCTACTAAATTGAAATACCTGGCCAAGGGACAATCATGAGTAATGATATAGAAGTTCACCACATAACTCAGTTAGTAACGCAGTTAACAACGCAGTTTGCTGGATCTCACATCACAGATGAACGAAGTCTTTCTGATATTATTCACGATGCAGTAACACCTGGAGGATATCTCAGTGTATGTACTAGTAGTGATTGGGTATACATCGAAAAGATAATGAATACTCTAACAAATGAGAATGTTGAAGCACGTGTGCTACCAGAGATTCATGTTTCTTACTTGACATCATCGTATATGGGTGACTTTAATGACAACAGATTTCCCAGGATTCACGTTAAACGGTTTAAAACAATAATTCAGATAATGACTGTTAGAAGTATGGAAGAATATAGCCGTATGTTATTCACCGAGGGAAATGTTTTGAAAGCTTTTTTATCCACAAACAACATGGATATACATGATTATAATCTTGTGTTAATAAATTGGAGTACAATGAATGATGAAGAGACTAAATATCGTATACATCGAGCAGATAACACAACGACAGATAATGTCATCAAACGGATTTATAATCTTAGTTATCTTCAGTATTATAATGATGAACTTGAAAAACTTGTAAAGACACTCGTTAGATCATCTGTCGATAATGTACCTAGAGGTTCTGTAGAGAGAAATTTTGAAGATCATATCTATTACTTGATTAATTATAATGGAAGTATTCCATTTGCATGCGATGATCAAATAAAGTTACGTTTTTACCAGGACAAATATGGATCTTATAGAATTGATCTCATCATATATCTCAACTATGATATTCATATTGATGAAAATGGAAGATTCAAAAAAACACATTTTGAAAATCCTGTGTTGATTATTGAACTTAAGCAAAAACCAGATACTAGAATGGGCTATAATTGGTATGATCAGGCCAAAGCATATCAAAACGTTGTATATATTCATTTTCAGAAATATGTTCCGACTATTGTTATCAATTTTAGGTCATCAAAAAGTGCTATACCTTGGTATGCTGATATCTATGGTCCACTTAATGATGTCCATCCAGACCGAGTATGTGAAATTCCACGCACAACTATCAGTTCGACACCGCAGTTTACCTGAGCAGTTTGTACAACAATGATCTATTTGCATTTACACACTAGCCGCGATCTTGAGAGAGTAAGAGACCTCGAGAACCATGTTCATCTTATCAAATTTTAATTAACATTTTCATAGATATAAACAAGAAGATAGGTGATAAAATAAAGCCAATCGCTGATCACAGTTATCTGATCTGCATATCAATCTAATTTCATTAATTTATATAACATTATGTAACCGTTGCAACAATGTAGACTAAATGTCAGTGTATTATAATTATTTAATTGATAAATACCTTTGTATGCCTGCAAATATATATTTTGCAAATGAATAAATAAAATAAATGAATAAAATAATTTAAACAAAGACTTGCCGGCTTGATTGATGAGTATCAACAACCATTGCCGTGTTTAAATCATTTGCATTTTATTCATATCTCACTGAACTATTTCAAACTAATTAAAAGTAGGTCTAAGTTAGGACACATCAACCAAGTTTGTAGACTATCGCTATCGATAACAAAATTTTGTAAATTACAGTGTAACCCGCTTAAGTGCAATTCGGATAAGTGAAATTCCAGCTTATCTGCAACCTGAATCTGAAAACCTGTAAACTATTTTCTGTTCAAATGTTTGCAATTTTCGGATAAGTGCAAATTCGGATAAATGCAACTGAAATCGTTGGCAATTCTTACTTACACTTGAGCGGGTTACACTGTATTTTAACTTTTTTTTGCTTTTATCTTTGTAAACTCTCATTTAAGCTCAAAAAGCTGATCTAGTAGCCCTTGTATAATGACACTTCATAAGTTATTTTACCAGAGGCTCATTAACCATCTACACTGATTGTTCCTGCCATGCTTTATTGACATAATATACGGTATCACATAAAATAACATATAACAAAATCAAGGAGAACATGTTGTGAAGTTCACCCGGGAGGGGCTTCCACAAAGGCGCTGTACGGGGATGTATCATTATTTTAAGGGGTCACTTTGGCACCATGTTGGCAATTTTGTGGTATGAAATTTTCAATTTTGGAATTCTGCGGTGAAATTTCCGATATCAAGCTGTGAAAACGCCCGAACCCCTGCTGTGAGGTGCCAAAATGGTATTTTTCATGCAAAATGCCAGTAAATAATACATTTTTTGCAATTTTGGTTTTAAGCAAAAGCTTCAAATTGGGGGTAATAGCGGGATTTTAAAAATGGTAAATCCCTGACAAAAGGGTATCGAAGTACCCCCCTCCCCTGGAAAGCTCACTATAACATCATGCTGCAATCGACAAGTAACATTGTTATCATTTAGTAAAAAGCTACACTATTCTGAAAATGACTTTTATGAGATGAATATTTCTTGCGTGATACTAATGGTATGACAAAATGCCAACCAATCATTGTAATTAGTATTAAGCAATTGACACACAGTTTCCTATTGATATTTGGGGTAAGGAGAAAACGTGAACTATTTTCATCAACTTCCCATGACAGAAATTCCCCGAGTTCATTTACAGTTTGTGGACTTTTCGAAAATTCACGAGCTACTGCAATTAGCATGTGTTTGAATCTATTTATCCATGTCTTATTCCAGGGGGGGGGTACTTCGATATTTTTGAAACGGGGGTGCCATTTTCAAAAATTGAAGAAACCCCTAAAATTTCACACCAAGTGAGGACGGAGACCCTAAAATTTCATGTTTTACGAGTAAAACAAAGGAAAAGTTCTAAAAATTTCGAAAATCTCTAAATTGACATCCTAAAATTTCACAAGAATTTGGAAAAAGGCACCCCTTAAAAATGGCACGTCCCCGTATAGCCATTGTATGGAAGTCCCCCCGAGTGTCTTATAAAACAATGAGAATTTTGCTGAATTCTATAATAAGAGTGTTGGGAATTACCTCTTGTCAGTTGTTAGCCTGCGTACCAGCGACGATACTTTTATAGAGATTATATAGGTTTGACATAGGAGGTTTCAAAACATATTGGGGCAGACTATAGGCTGTTGTTTAAGTATAAGTGAAGTCAATTTCGTGATTAAACAACCAAAAGCGACTTTGAAGAGAAGATACCAATAATGTACATTAAAGGCTAGATGGGGATATGGCACATTTTCGGGTCCATATTCCAGTTGAGATATATGCTTTCTGGGTGTATCATTTACATTTAATTATATATTTGTAACTTTTCATATTCTTTTTGTTTTAATTGCCCCCCTTCCTCCCCGAATTCGAATTCCCTTGAAATAATGCATTGTTTTTGGTCATTTTGAATTCCCTTGCGGATTAGGCATTGTTTTTGGTCATTTTGAGCTGTTTAGGTCCAATTCGAATTCCCTTGGGGATTAGGCATTGTTTTCGATAATTTTGAGCTGTTTTGTCGAATTCGTGTTTTTGTTCATGCAAAGCAGGAGTTACCACCCAAATTACAAAATACATGCATGTTACATTTCCAGCAGTGTCAATCTAATCAATAATTATGCAATCTAAATTTATTGCAATGTCAATACAACTATTTACTTAGTACATAACACATACAATAGAACTTAAGAAAAACAGTAACGAACATTAGATCACCTACTGAAAACGTTGATTATTTGTATGAGAATAGGTTCAGAGGACTGTGACTTGTGACTAAGTTGTTATTCTCAAATAATATATTCAAACGTTTGAAATACGAAATAGTACTAGATTTCGGTTAGAAATCAGTACAAATAATAATGATTAATTCTGCATGTGTGACCAGACAAAGAAGAGACAAGATGTCAAATTCAAACTATATAATTAAAGGCTATATGCCTATGGCCACAACATGCGAATAATGATATAAAAACACTAAATCAGCGGTATTTATAGGCATTAAATATAACATTTATAAGTTGCTGATTGGCTTACTAAAAACAATAGAGTACAATATAATTCGTACCCAGTCTGTTTTCTACACCTACAAACATTCATATTATAGTATAAATAAATCATGGCTATATAAGTAGGAACAGGAACTTGATTACGCTTCATTGTAAACAAGTTGAGCTTTGTCGTGATCTTGCACTTTGTGCTCAGGTGGCGAGTGCATGGCCTGCAACGCTAACTGATGGCAGAGTTTGGTAAGCCACGCCTCTTCCTGGTGGGGCGAGAACAAACCCTTGTACTTGTTCCTAGTTAAGAAAAAAATATATATCTATAGAGCGATGAGGCAGCTAGAGGCTCATCTATTTGGAGGCAGCTAAAGGCTCAGTGAGCTGAATATAGGAGACATTTGTTTACTGCTACATAAACTCAGAACCTTCAAATATTTAAGAGCTTATATTAGAGCTTAATATTTGCTGTTGTTGCTCTTTCTGCTTGAATTCAAAAGTTTTAAAAATCTTAATTTTTCCATGCTTCCATTATAATATGTTTATGAATTTAGCATCGTCTGAAACAAACGTATCATAAATACATTTTATAATTTTCTAACATCATGTGTTATTGACATGACCAACTTATCAAGATGTGATAAATATCATGTGATAATGTGTAATGATATATCATGTGATAATGTGTTAATGCCAAATAGCCAACATGTGATAACGTGTTAATGCGATAACCATCATGTGATAATGTGTTAATGCCATATAACCAACATGTGATGATGTCTAATGATATATCATGCGATAAAGTGTTAATGCTATATAGCCAGCATGTGATAATGTGTTAATGCGATAACCATCATGTGATAATGTGTTAATGCCATATAACCAACATGTGATGATGTGTAATGATATATCATGCGATAAAGTGTTAATGCTATATAGCCAGCATGTGATAATGTGTTAATGCTATAACTTATCATATGATCATGTGATAACTAACATGCGATAAAAGGGTAACTTACTTGTTCTTTGTTGCAAAGTGAGACACAGTTCACGTAGCAGCAAATCAAAATCAGAACACCACCGATACCAGAGAAGACTGTCATTGCAATAAAAATGGAACTCAACGATGTGACAAGATTGCACGATCCTAGATAAAAAAGTATACCACAATAATCTAAGCTGACATGGCACTCATTCAACAATTTGGACAATCGCTTTCTCATGCATAATTAATTCAGAGTGACTCTATATAATTGAAAAACAATATGAGGAAGGTTTATAATCATAAATACGCTTCGTACTATATAAATTGTTCATTCAAACATCCAAATCACTTGTAACTTGTAAATGAACTCTAAATTTTCAAGGTTTAATCATGGAAATTTGGATTTTTTTCACTCGCATTGTGCCTTGAAAGCAAAATTTTTATAGGCCCAGCCAATGTTTTCAAGTAATATTATATGGTGCATGAGTGATTCAGTGATTTTGAAAAGGTGCTCTTTGTTCGCTGCTCGATCATCACTTTGGTAACCCTGTAGCTATTTCTGTTATAAAACCAACAAAAGATTATACTAACCATCGAATTGAACAGTATAGTAGTCTTCTACCTCGTAAATATACTTGCTATCTTGCACAACACATGTACATATTGATGCTGCAGAAGCCATGGCAGAAGTACAACGTCCCCTGTTGTATAAGGTGACAACTTCACCCCATATTCTATACAAGGTAACCGCAATGCCGGTACATGATTGAGCAATGAGGAAAGAAAAGATGTGTAAGATCAAATGACAAATTGCCTAGATAATGAATAAAATTCAAATCATCATTACTATTCCATCTTGCAGCAATTGAATTAGTTTAAATTAGTTGCCAAAATAGCTCAATTTTCATTTAAATTTATCGAAGGAATCTGGATAATGTACATGAAAAAAGGGAAAATGTCAATTTTCATTTTCACTTGTCTTCATCAATTCAACTGAGTAGTGACAAAAACCGTTCGTGAATTATGTAAAAGGAGCTCACGGGGTTCATGCACAGTCTTTAAGCTCAATATTAACCCCTTATAAGGTTATACCAGATGAAATTTAAACTTGTCAGATTGATTGAATGACAACTCCTCACTGTAAAATCTTAAGCAAACGAAACACACTCGCACGTCTAGAGAAAAAACGACATTTTACCTTACTCTAAATATTGAGTTTTCTGAACATAGGAGACAACTTTTGAAATCTGGTACTATATTTTCAGGAAATATATTGATTTTTCAATAGTAGTAATATTATATTTGAGACATATAAACGTGTGGCTGTGCAACTTTGAAAATAAGCATGGTAAAAACCTATTATCATGGCGAGTTTATCATCATACCTCATTTTATATTTTGATTTTAATTAACAATATGATATCATCTAAATTCTAACCAAAAATAACATAATTTCAATAGCCTAGAAAATCTCAATTACAATGCAATTATGTCTGTTGCAAAAAATTTTTTTCGTGAACAGTCCTGAACTTTACAAACATTCATGAATTGATCACGAACTCAATTGATGCTATTCCTCTTTCGTGGGAATTTTTTGAATGTCATGATCTGTTCATGAACCCCCTGGACTTGTCATGAACTATTCATGAGATTATTAATTAAGCCATTTTGGGCTATCAAATTTCAATTTTAAAATCTCTGCTGTGAAATTACCTTTTTCCAGCTGTGAAATAGGAAATTATCCCGCTGTGAGGTACCTGAACCCCTGATGTGGGGCACAAAAATGGCAGTTTCCATTCAAAATGCCAGGAAATAATATATTTTGCAATTTTTTGGCATGGTTTCCAGCCAAACCTGCAATTTTGGGGTGCTAAGCTGGATCTTTGTAATGCCTTCCCACCGGGTAAAAAGAGCATGAAGGCTCGTGGACTATCTTTCTGTGGGGTACTTTGAATTATGCTGGTATAGCTTGACGACTTTGCTATAGAATCTCCCTATATCACCCTGAAAAATAATTCTTTTGGATAGACAACCCTTGTTTCTGAATTCTAAGTTAATAATATTCAATAATTGTTGTCAATTTATTCATGGAAAGGATCAATGTCTTACAAGGCAAGAATTTCTTTTGCGGAATATTAAAAAACCAAAAAGTCCTGGTATGATGAACTGAAAAATGAAATAAAAATCATAATATTAATCATCTAAAATAAATCTGATTCCAATACCCCCTACAAAAACAGTTCATGAATGATTAAGCAATGATTATTAATGATCAAAATGGTGTTTAATCTCATTATCATCAATAATCATCGAGATATAGTCACCAATCATCAACAATGTTCTAGGGGAATTTGTACTCAATTCTTATCGTACAAGAGGCTTATAAAATATTTTAACAAAATGAAATAAAAAAAATAAAAAAATAGATACTATATTTTTGGTTGTAATACACAGTGGTAGAATAATTAATAATTATCACACATTATACCAGATTTCTTATAATTGGTTAGTTATTTTATTAGGATTGTAAATAATTACTATCATTGTAAATAAACTATAATTAAATATTGTATATACATATATGTTATATAAATATAACATAATTATGTAATTATCACACATCCTGTAAAATTGGGTATATTGATAGTAAAGTGACAACAACAACAATATCATTGGGCTAGCTTACAGATAGCTGCTGTTGTAGTCCCTAGTTTTTCGCTACAGCCTGCAACGCTGAAGATATGCTCAAAAGATTGACTACGCAATGATTATTGATGATCAGAAGGTGCTATCTCATGATCATAGAAGATCATCAAGATACCGTCGTTTGTCAATAGGTATACCTTATCTTTGTCATTAAGGAATTAGCAGTATTGTGTCTTGATTACTGGCATTCTCTTAATATACTTTATCTGCCTTACAGGTTACTTACTATAGAATAAATCACCTTGAAAAAAATAAATGTCTGATTTTTTAATTCACTTACCGGAAGACCCATCCAGCAATAGTTAACTCCAGTAAGGGTGGCAAGGAAATCATTACCAGTCACTGAAAATGATCTAGAAATTTTGGTAGCCAAAACAATAGTGCAAATTGTCAAAATAAACCCAAAGAGCAGCTCCAATATACCAAAAACCAGAATGACAGTAGCATAGCCTTTTGAAATACGACCCATAGTTTACATCAATAATTAGATCGGTCAGAATGTGTATAGTTTAGACTTCAATGATAAGAACACATCTACTTGCTTCGGCACGTCGTATTTATCGAGACAAACAAGAAGGAAAATGCAAATGAATTGACATCGAGAATATGAGAAGGACATTTAGAGAGCACTTTATTTCTTCGAATTAAACTCTCGTTGGCATAATTACAGCCGCATTTTTTTTTCTTGCTGTTGTTTGATACCATAATAGCTGGGATAATAGCCCATAATAAGTATAGAAAAAATCTTGTTTATGTTTATTGTTTGGTTATAAAGAAAGTCTTTAGGACATTCTTCTTCTTCGTGTAACGAACACAACATGATTGACTTTCTTAAGGGGAATTCCTAGTAATTCTTTTAAATGACAAACAATGTATTGGAAATTGGAAATATCATTCTAAAATATGACGTCATAATCAAGCGTAATCCTGCCATTTCATTGATTTTTCCATGTATTTGGAAATTCAAGGAAAAACATTTTCAAAATTTTTAAACTGTCGTGTCGTGTTCTCGACGAAATTTGTCCATAAAGATTTGGTTGATGCTCAAAGCTGAAGAAGCTCTATTTAAGAAAAACTAACGATTTTATCTTCTAATTTTTGCCCACGCGCTATAGTTGAATGCTGCTTAGTTAAATGTAATAAAACTGATCGACTTATTAACTTTACTTGTTGATTTTTTTCTTGCAGCTTAAATTCAAAACAAAGTATTTTCCTTCAGGAGAATCTCCGCTAGATTATCAACCTTTGAAATTGTGAAGATCAATAAATTTATTAATACAAAGATAATCTATAAAATATCAAATGAAGTCTATTATTTCGAAACAACGTCAGAAAATCATAATTTTCGATGATCCTAGTTATATCAAAGCGAGGAAGTCTGGTTTGACGTCAGGTCACGTGTTTAAATATTATGAACGCATGCGTACTATATACATAGCACACTTCATAATTTCAAAATTGACCAACAAGGCAAGCAAAAATTTCCAGATGAAAAAGAATTTAATGGCTAATTTGACAGATAACGAACGCTTTCTAGACAATTTATAATAATTTGAGCGACACTTATATGTATCGATATGGACTGGTTGTGTTTTTGAAATAATTATATTGTGTCAAATGTTTACAAGCTCCAGTACCAATCGACCACGTGCAGTTCACGACCGTCACGACCAGACGAACCCTCTTTGAAATAAGCTTAACCATACATTTTCATACCTCAAATCTGATACTGTACAATTAGGTTATCTCGACAGAAAATGTTTGCATAATTTCCCGACAACGGAACATCTGTATTATTTCGCCAGTGAGACGTACATAAATCACAGACAAACCACAAATATACAAATATACTGTATACAAATATACAAATAGAAAAATAATTATTTTCAAGCAGACAGTACTATTAATATTGAGATTTAGGAAGAAAAATAATATGGTTTACAATCCATTTCCAATACGAAAATTTACAAAACTAGAGTTAATTATCAAAAATCGCGAGGTTGTATAGCATTTTATTCAGACAAAATAGAGCTTGTTGAAAGTGACTCAATTTTGAAAGACTTTAAAACACTGGGTTTTGCTCTCGTGCAAACGTAGCCAAATTTGATATCGAGAATGCAGCTAGCACAGTATACTCTCTTTCGTTACGAGAAACAGAAGGAAAATAAAAAATCAAAGCCTGTAAGAACCACGTCTGGAAAACAGCTAGTCTAATGGTATATAACTCAAATACGTACATGAACACCGACTGACAAAACAGCGGGAACACACGCAGACGCACGCATAAATTTGCAAACAAAAGCAATAATGAAAGCTTACAATTATATGATGCAATCTTGCCTTTCATATTTCAAAGAAATTTCAAACGATTTTTTCCTTTCTCCTATACTTATTATAGTCTATTATGCTATCAAAGAACAGCATAACAGAAGTCTCAATCGTAATTATGTCAAAAGAGTTTGATTCTAAGAATTAAAGTACTGTTCAATTTCCCCCTTCATATTCTCGATCTCATTTCCTTTTGTATTTCATTTGCATTTTCTGTTTGCTTGTCCCAAACATGCTGAAGTAAATAAATATGTTATTATTGAATTGAAGACTTTTCAAATATTTCGATTAATTGACATTATGATTAGTGGTCGTATTTCAAAAGGCTATGCTATTATTCTTTTATTTTTTGGTATATTGGGGCTAATCATTGGATTTATTTTGACTATTTGCGCCATACTATTGACTACCCGCATTTCAAGTTCATTCTCGGTGACAGATAATGAATTCCTTGCTACCCTTATTGGAATGAATTATTGTTGGATTGGCGTTCCGGTAGGTGAATTACAAAATCAGACACTTATCCATTTCATTTATTTTTAATGTGTTTCTCAGTAGCCAAACCATGCAACGCATGGCTATTAGAGTATATTTGGGAGTGGCAGACATCAAGACACAACTGTTAAACAATAATGTCTTACCATATAATTAACTATTTAACCGTGCGTACAAGGTTTAATCAGTTTTATTATCGAACTTTCAAGAAGTGTATTATTCGATTTGTTATTGTCCACAGATTTTTCAGGCAGGGTTGTATTCTCTTGAAATCGACCAAAATAGAGCAATGAGATGATGTTTCTTAAATCAAAACTTACATCGAAAAATTTAGATATAGATTCTGCTTTTAAGAAAAGTTTACTATAGTATATAGTTATAATGTAATATTGTTATCTTTTAGCAGATAAATAGTTCTCAATGTCATTTTACAGGGCGTTAAATAATGATAATAAAATGGAGTCAAGGACTACACATTTATTTCTTTTACTTCAAGTTTAATTCAATCAACTAAATCGAATTTATACTGACTGATGGTCGTATAAAGCGAGAAACTTGAAGAAACAGAAATTAATGTGAAGTCCTTGACTCCAATTTATTAATATAATGTTGGGAGACACGAGTGAAGCGCTAAAAAATCATGAGCTTCGAGCGAATGATTTTTAGCTTCCCGAGTGTCTCCAACTTTTTCGAGTTTAGTAAATATGAATACAAACATTTGCAAGCATGTGGTAACCCTTTTCTAAAATAAAACAAATGTCGGAATCTCATTCAACGGCAAATTTTCAATTCATGAATTCACAATTTAAAATTCAATTTCAATTCATAAACCAAGCATGAAGAGAATCCCACAACAAGATAGATTTTGTCGAAAAAAGAAAGACATATACAAGAACGTCTGTAATATAAGTGGTACAATAGATCTTTAGCAAATGAATGCAGTAATTGTTATTTAAATTTTAGGTTTACCTTGGGACAGCGTAGCCTATAATTGTCTTTCATTCTGTGTTTTTATTTTGCATGTTACACGACCAATAACTCATTTACCACGCTTTTCAATAAATAAAGACATCTTGAGCTAAATGTCATTTTGTAAATCGTAGCCATTATTGAGATATTTATTGGATTGTTATCAAAAAGTTATAAATTCTGTATTTTATCACAGATCAAACTTTTTTGAAGCTTGCGGTTTTTCCCGGTTTTCGGAGCCATGTTTTACCCTAGGATTTCATGCACGCTCTTTCGACCAATCAGATCGCAGAAAACCTTCGTGATATTTTAGAATGCATATTCATTAAAGACCATAAAATGACCAGCAGCCTTTGCATATTTTTGTCTTTGAAATCTGGACCCAGATTTCAATCACTCCTTTTCATGATACACGGCCCGCCTTTGTGTCTCCTTTGCACACACACGCGATTTTGCAAAACATTTCGTAAAACGAACATGGAAGCATCTCTGCCAAGTTATTTATCAACGAACTGGTTTGGAAAGTTACAAGAGCAATAGAGGTGGACGTCGAAGGGCTTTCGACGCTTGAAGAAATGTGTACCACGAAAATCAATTCACTTGCTACTAGCGTCATACGAATTGAGGACGGAAGACAGAGTTAAAAACTACAACTGAACTCGACTGATTCAAAATTTCATGTTGGTGTTTACTCGATACAAGAATATTGGGGATTTGGAGAACGGGAAGAGATTTGTTAGCATTCAAAATCGAAATTTATCACCGAAACAAAATGAAATTATAACACCAGGTGAATTCGTTTTTTAATACGGATACTTTGATCATTCAGATTCTAAATTATGTTTGTAAACACGTAGGCTTCGTCTAAAAATAGTTAGTTACATTACTTGCATACCTATGCATGTTTTATATTGCATTATTTTTCTGTAGTATTTATGCCTGTAAATTGTAAAATTTAGAATCATATGAATTTAATTAGCGTTGATTTGAAAGTACATTTTATCCAAGTTGTTTTGATTTGCGTCAAACTTCTCAGACATATAATCGGACTTTGACTCCCATTCCGCTATTTATTTGTGAGCCGTATACATTTGTTGGTTATCTATAGCCATAGACTTTGCGTTTCGACAAATAAGAATTGCGATTTATCCAAAACTGAAATTGGTAAACCAGACTATTTTCTCGAGCTTTCTGTCGTGTCTTTCCGTAGCAACAGCCACGAGGACAATCCTCTGACGTCACTTTCCAGAGGATTAGCCTCGTTTCTTGTAATCAAAACAACAAAACAAAGCAAAGGCTGCTGGTCATTCGAAACTCTTTAATGTGACATTATAGCTAATATGTAGCCTGATACCCGGGGGTAACTCCCATATGATGGCTATACGGGGACATGCCACTTTTCTTTTGGGTATGACATTTCAAATTTTGGAACTTTTGGGTATCATATTTTTCACTTTTTCAAGGAATTTGAAAACAAATTTTCATCATTTTTGTTTATTTACTTAAAATCAATCAACCTGCTGGAACTTTTTGCGTAGCATTTTTTTATTTTTGGGATGTTTTTGATAGCATCAACAGAATTTTTGGAACTTTTTGGGTACGTCACCTTTTTCTAAAGTGGCACCTCCCCGTCCCTGAAGAGCGGGAGTTACCTGATAAATAGAAGCAAGGAAAATAGCCTTCATAATTAAGTGCCTGCATCTCAGAATATGTAAACACGACCCTGTAATTGCAGTGTTAAAATTGAATCAGACATATTTTAGATGTCTAATATTATTTTTATTTTATTTTTAGTTCTTCGTACCTGGTATTTTTGGTTTCGTAACTTTTCGCAACAGAAGTTCTTGTCTTGTAAGGCATTGACCCTTTTCTATGATTCGATAAATTGAATTGAATATTTTATTTTATTAACTAATGTTACTTAAAAATTGAACATACATTATGTAGCTAACTTAAGATGAATTAAAAATTTATCACATGCTATATATATATATCTGATTTGTTTATTGTACCCGTCATAGATATTGAATTACCCGTATTGAACTATATAATGATGATAAATTGAATTAATTTAAAATATGTAAATTTAATTAACAATTTGGGAACAGTGTTGATGTAGAAACAAGGATTGTCTGAGGGATTTAGTGGTATCCTATAAAACGATGTTCAAGGCCAGGGACACATTTTGAAATTTTGGGTTGTAGGCAATGATCAGGGGAGGGCCTATGTTGACTGAAAATTTTCCAGTTTCCGCAACCTTGATACGATGCTTTTTGGCTAAATTTTAATATGCTTTTTAATAGACTGGTTCACAAAAGTATGTTTAAAATGTTTGAGACACAGTCGCTTTTTCTTGAAAAATGTAACTTTTAAAGATCGTTGCTAAATTATTACAAGCAGTTCTAATCGCTTTACAATGTAATGGAGAATAATAACTAAATAATAGTATTTGGTATTTAGTATCTATAAAAATTAATGTAAACTATAAGTAAACAGAAGTACCAATTATTAAATGAAGTCTAAGATAGTCTAAAACTAAAAAGCATGCATGTTCATCCTTAAATTTTAACAGTAGCATCAAGAACTTTTTCTGTTCACGAGTCATTTCGTGGTTGAACGACCTGCCTAACAAGGTTGTAATTGCCCCAACTTTGGTAACCTTCAAATCAAGAATAGATGCACTATTGATTTATCAAAACATTGTAAATGCTTCAAAGCATTGCAAATGCTAAATTTTCATTGCTTTTAAATTTAATACTTAAAACTATGTATGTTAAACTCTTAAAAATAGTTTTGTCAATTCTTCTATTTCTCTAATTAAGAAAAATTATGTAGAACAACTTTTAAATCAACATGTTCCTAAACGATTTTGTGATAAACGTTTAAATTGAAAATAAAAATACATTTTTTTTTAAAAATTAATTTTCGGAAGGCCGTTTTTCAACGAAAGGATATAGACACGTGCCTCTAGTGCCTACGTGTAAAAACGGTCCTGTCCAAGGTTATACCAGATCAATTTCAAGCATCCCACAGGACAACAGCCCATGAACGAACAATGGCCTAACTTTCATGAACAGTTTATGAACAGTTCATGAACAGGTCATAAACAATTCCATAGCAGACTGAACCGTTTCAAAGGAGTATGTGGGCAATTCATGAACAGTTCAGAACGTTCATGAACATTTCATAAAGTTCAAAAAATCTCATGATCTAAACTACTTTTTTCGCAAGGAACATTGTATTGCAATTGACACTTATTGGAAGGAAATTGTTTTTCAGAAAACACAACTTGAGATATAAATTATATTCTTTTGAGTAGAACTTTGATGATTTTCATAATCATGACAATTTAAAATCAAAATATATAATGAGATATGATAAATTCACAAATCCTTACTATATTTATTAAAAAAAATAGCTCCGCTACGCTCGGACTCATGGTGAATAATATAATAATCAAAATAAACTAATTGAAATCAAATTCAATAGAATATCAAATCAATCAAATCATCATGAAAAGAAAAATCAAACCAAATCAAATCAAATTCAAAAAAGTAAATCAATCCAATCGAATGATATAAAAATCAGATCAAATAAAAAAATCAACCTCAATCAAATAAAATAAATTGTAACAATATCCAAATAATATAATAATAAAAAGAAAAATATATCCAAATAATAAATCAAAGAAAAAAGAAAAAGAATGTTAAGCAGACCGATGGGATTGAACCAAGACCCTACACGCCGTATGCAAACGCTTCACCACTAGACCATATCAAGATAATAACAAATGAAGTGATTTTCACTACTTATAATACAGGTGTGAGATGTAAATGACGTTCAAAATTGTCTCTTCTTAAGCTGATGTCGCAGCAGAATTAAAACATTTTAATAAACCAAATAAACCATGACGACGGGCTTAGCAGTTTGATGCAATAAATAACTTCAGAAAACAATACAAACAACAAATATATAATACTGTAAACCAATTACTAGGTATTACAAAAAATTGCAATCGTTTTCCATCTTTTTTTTCTGTTTCTGAAAGAAAAATTCAGGATAAAGATCTGATAGCAAACAATTTCAACACTTTTTTTGCTAATGTTGGACCCCAACTTGAGCAAACATTTTCCTGTTCAACAGACTTTTTGAGACATCTTCCAGTTAACAATAGCCACAAGTTTAAATTCAAATATGTATCGCCTTTTGCAATTGGAAAAGTTATTTCAAATATGAAGAACAAATCTAGTTCTGGTTTCGACCATATCTCTAATAAATGCTTGAAGTTGATCAGAGAGCCTTTGATTTGCCCACTCACTTAACTTATTAATCTTTCCCTAAAATCTGGATATATTCCTGATGCTTTTAAATGTGCAAAAATACTACCTTTATTCAAGTCTGGTGATCCACATTTGTTTTCAAATTACCGACCCATTTCGTTACTACCAACTTTCTCAAAAGTTTTTGAACGTGTTGTTTATAACCAGCTGTACAGCTACTTTGAAGAGCATTTTTTAACAAGTTTTCAGTTTGGATTTCGAAAACACCACAGTACTGTCGATTGCATTTTACATTTTTTAAGTAACAAATTTTCAAACTCTGACAAAAAGTATCATGTTGGTTTATTCCTTGATTTACGCAAAGCGTTTGATACAGTTTCACACACCATACTGTTATCAAAATTAGCTCACTATGGATTGTCAAATATCGAACTGAACTGGTTCCGTCAATATTTAACTGATAGAACTCAAATTTTATCTTTTGATGGTCATTTATCTTCACCTAGTTCAATCAGCTGTGGAGTTCCTCAGGGGAGCATCCTAGGCCCACTATTGTTTCTTATTTACGTGAATGATCTTCCAAATTGCACCAATTCAAATGTCAACCTTTTTGCTGATGATACAACATTACAAATTTGCTCCAATGATTTATCTTCTCTTGCAGCGAATTGTAATAAAGAATTAAACAACGTTTCTGATTGGTTTGATGCAAACCATCTAACAGTTAGCCCTAATAAATCAAAATTTATTCTTTTTGGCAATCATAAGCCAAATAACTTTGAAATAAATATAAAAGGTCATCCTTTACAGCGTTGTGGCTCTGATTGCTCTACAAAATCTATCAAATTTTTAGGAATAATGATTGACAATAAACTTAATTGGACATCACACACTCGTCACATTAGAACAAAAATCCTTAGAAATATTTATTCCTTGATTCGCGTTAGAAAATTCCTTTCGATTAAACATAAATTACAGATTTACAACACAATGGTCAAACCGCATTTCGAATATGGAATTTCAATTTGGGGCCATAGTACTTCCACAGGATGTCTCAATAAGCTCCACAAAAAATGTATCAGGATAATTATGAATGTCAAGCCACGTTCACATGCTGAACCTCTTTGTAAGCAACTAGGTATTTTACAATTTCATGATCTGCATTCTTTCAAAGTGTTTACCTTTCTCCACAATGTGATAATGCAAAATGCACCAACCTGCATTGAAGATATTTTTGTTTTCCAGCGTAATCACCGTAGAAAGAAAAATACATTTGCTGTACCTTTCGCAAAAACTTTTGCTTTGCAGCATTATCCAAATTACAAATTTCCTAGTCTTTGGAATTATTTTAAGTTCAATTTTGACATCAATATTCCTTCCAAACGTTTCTGAAAATCTTTAAAAATGAAATTCATTGATAATTACTATGACGTATGCACTGTCACAGACTGTTACATCTGCACCTAACAAACTGATTAAACTTTCCAACTTCTTTTTTTTCTTTCTTTTCTCTTTCTCCTTTTCATTCAACCCAAACCTTCATCCATTGCAATTGCAATTGTTATTGGTTATTTTTTATTTTTATTTCATCTATGATTTATCCATTGTTATTGTTATTGACTTGATTTTATTATTATTTCATTTTATTTTATCTTTTTACTTAATATTTTGCCTGCTGTATGACATTAAATTCAATATTTCTATTTATAATTTTAACATAATTACAAACTCGAATCAATTGTTATTTGATTTCTAAAATCCTCAATTTTTTATTTTATATCCTTTTCAAACTACTATAAATATAAGGTCTCCCAAATAAACAAGCATTCTATGCTTACGGGATGACCTGATCATGTAACAATTTCTAATAAAAACACACTGTATTTAACTCAAAAAGTTATTATGATCAAATAAATATCTATCTATCTATCTATCTATCTATCTAAATGATGAATTGTCGGTTCAAAAGTTCTCATGGTCAAACACAACAACAATTATCTTCGAAGTTTCACCTAAAATAGTGATGTTACAGAACGATTAAAATCTCACAGCATGCCCATTGTATTTTTAACAATAAAATGGTGTTTCTTGCGCAATCATTTTTTGTTCGACCTTTGTTAGCACGCAAAGCAGTGTGTTGAACGTTATTTCAAAAGAACAATAGATTTAGTCAAAAATGAAATGAAATGAAATGAAATGAAATGAAAACGTTTCCACCATGACAGCATAGACTCAAGGTCACTTACCTAACCATGAGTCAAAAATCAAGATATCTTCTGAAAATATTATACAAGAACTCATCAGTGATCTAATCTTTAGAAATTGCAATATTTATTAGCTGGTTCTTGATTACTGTTAATTCTAAATACCAATGTCTTATTTGGCTTGGACGTTTCCGTGAACCTATAAGTCATAAAATGTTTATGAAAATTCAGTCATTTAATGTTCATGGATTATTTTCCTACGACATCCCAACCTGCAACTAATGATGATGTTAATTTTATGTATTATCCAGGCAATTTTTTATACGATTTTCAACATCTTTTCTTTCATCGTTGCTCTAGCATGTTCTGGCATCATGGCTACCTTGTTTAGGATTTGGTCTGAAGTTGTGGACTTTTACAACAACGGAGGTTGTACTTCAGCAATTTCCAAATGTATGTGTGTTGTGCCAAACAGCCACTACTCTTATATGGAAGAGAACTATTACACTATTCAATTTGATGGTTTGTATATATTTTGTTGATGATGTTTTAACAACTATAGTTATCGGCAGGTCTAAAACATGGAAACAGATGAAACTCTGAATAAAAAGCCAACGTAAACTTCAATTGTTCTTTTGCATCTCAAATTACAAGTTACAACTATAGTTATCGGTAGTTGGTTTGTTTGCCTCGATGTGAAACGCGCGGGAAAATAACGCCCCGACTACGCTGATATATTTTGTTTTTGTGAGTTTTGATAATGTGAATTGTGAAGTCAGAGAATAACTTCTAGTTAATAATCGAAACCAGTACTTACCGTTATTGATTCTTTATTATTATCTAATGTTGTGAGAAAGAATTTGTTAATAAAGAGGTTAAAGTTTAACATGACTGCGTCTTCGAATTTATTTATCCACTAGAATACCTATTCCAAAACAGTTTGTATATATTTTGTTGTGGATTTTTTAACAACTATAGTTATCGGCAGGTCTAAAACATGGAAACAGATGAAACTCTGAATAAAAAGCCAACGTAAAATTCAATTGTTCTTTTGCATCTCAAATTACAAGTTGCGCTTCTTAATAACTGTATAAAGCATAATCCGATGAATAAATTGTCGAACCACAATTTTAATTAAATCACACAATTATATTTACCCGAACAATGCAACCATGTTTCTACTACAGTACAACATTCCCAAGCAATGTAACTAACCAATCAAATTGCATGATTATGTTCGATTATGATGTGGTATTGAAATAGAATATATTTTTACCATTTAACATCTAGCTCTTACTTAACACACGCATAACAATGAATTGTCTTCTGATTTTGTGGTTTTATTTGTATTTAGGATCATGTAGTCTTGTCACATCGTTGAGCTCCCTTTTTATGGAAATAACAGTAATATCTGGTATCGGTGGTATTTTTATTCTGATTTGCTGCTACGTCAATTGTGTCTCACTTTGCAACCAAGAAAAAGTAAGTCATAACATTAA
This sequence comes from Haliclystus octoradiatus, assembly GCA_916610825.1. Taxonomy (NCBI): domain Eukaryota; kingdom Metazoa; phylum Cnidaria; class Staurozoa; order Stauromedusae; family Haliclystidae; genus Haliclystus; species Haliclystus octoradiatus. Next base: position 13,228,260 of record OU744454.1, on the reverse strand, counting down.
CACATGATAGTTATCACTTTATCACAGGATAATTGTAGCATTAACACATGATAGTCGTAGTATTGACACATGATAGTAATAGCATTAATATATGATAGTTATAAAATGAAGCGATGAACATCAGAATACAATTAACACATGATTGTTATCACATTATCGCATGATAGCTATAGCATTAACACATGATAGTCGTAGCTAGTATTGACACTCGATAGTCATAACATCAACACAAAGTAGTTACAAAATTAACATATCAATATCAAAATATCATAAACACAAGAGAGTTATCACATTAACACATGATGCGTGGTAGTCATACCATTAACACATAGTAGTTACAAAATTAACATATCAATATCAAAATATCATAAACACAAGAGAGTTATCACATTAACACATGATGCGTGGTAGTCATACCATTAACACATAGTAGTTACAAAATTAACATATCAATATCAAAATATCATAAACACAAGAGAGTTATCACATTAACACATGATAAGTGGTAGTCATACCATTAATACATAGTGGTTACAAAATTAACATATCAATATCAAAATATCATAAACACAAGAGAGTTATCACATTAACACATGATAGTTATCACATTAACACATGATAGCTATCACATTAACACATGATAGTTACAGTATCACATTAACACATGATAGCTATAACATGATCATATGATAAAATCAAAGAATTAACATCACACTATTGTAGTGGATTGTTTTATGTCTATTGTCTTATCCACAATGTATTTCCTTTGTTAACTGTAAAGCTTCCGTTTGTAATCACGTATACCTTGTAATGTAAATCACTGAATGTAATTTATCAATTCTCTTCACGTCTGCCCTTCGTGGCGACAGCACCTATAATAGCAAAGCTGGTCCACCTTCATAGAGGCTCTGTTTATCAACGGTCATATTAACCCTTATTCATCCTCTCCCTGTTGGTGGCCAGCTACAACTATTACATCAAATATATATCTAATCAACGTCTATGTACGCGTGTGGTAATTTATCAATACATCGACTCATTCCACCCGCTACACTATCATTAACACATATGATGGTTACATTTTTTGTGATTGACGTGTTTCAAAATTATTAATTGTAATCTGGATATCATATGTTTGCTTCAGACAACGTTAAATCAAAATACTAATTATCATGTAAAAATCCCGTAAAAATGATAAAATTAAGTCTTCATGCCGAAGAGACCCCGAGGAAATCAACAATAAAGAATATTACACTCTGTTTTTCATGAAAGTAAACTGCAATCTAATTGCGTCAACATGTTTGGTCTATATATATATATATGTTGTGTTTCTTTACTATATAGGAGCAAACACAAGGTTTTGTTCTCACCCCACCAGGAGGAGGAATGGTTCTCCAAACTCTACCATCAGCTGATGATAAAGATTATACTGATAATCAATTATATGTGCATTCGCCATCTGAGTATCAAGTTCAAGAACATGACAAAGCTCAACTTGTTTACAATGAAGCGTAATCAAGTTCTTGTTTGTACTAATATAGCCATGACTATTTATACTATATTATGAATGTTTGTAGGCTATCAAAATGTTCATTGCTGCCGTCTTTTAATTCTCAAGTTCTATAGTCTTTTTTCTGTATAAGTAAATAGTCTTTTTGACATTGCAATGAACTATGATCGTACAACATTAAACTGACGCAATATTTTTACCATCTATAATGCGCTAGTCAATAATTTATATACTGAAATTATTTAATAAACGTAATTTCATTCTCCTTGGTATCTTCTTTTCGCAGTCATTCGGTTGTATAATAGCATAATTATAGTCACCAAATTGATTTGATTTCAACTGTCAAAAGGCTTTAATCACGCGGATCCAACAATTCCCGTACAATATTTGCGAGTTCATGAACATTTCTTCGTGGGTTCATAAAGGCATAAATTGAAAATCGTGTCTTGTGGGTTCAAAGGAGAATCAGCTCAGATAGCAGAGCAACCGAACTTCATTTCTGATCATATCTGATCGACTGTGATTCAAATCCCCCGAAGGTCAACTCAGCTTAGACTTTATCTTGACCATCAAAAGAGTACCATCTGAGGATGGCGGATGGAATGGTCTAAAGGGAATTGCGTTGGGAATAGCTGCGGATCTACTATGAAATTTGTTGAAATTGATCTGCAGTGTCGCAGTTGATATCAATAAAGAGCATTTAACAGAATTGCTCTCAGCGAAAAGAGCCACTCTTTTAGAAATAGAGGAATGGCACTGGTGCCTTCGGTAGACCGTCTCGATAACTTACTTTGGTCAAAAGTTAAAACGTGAAAATCGTTTTTCAACCCACAATTAGTGGGCATCACGCACCCTATTCTAAGACCGAGCGCAAAGGCTGTCAGTCTCAATTCATTCCATAATAGTTCATGAACCAGAAAAATTGTCCAAAGTTTGTGAAAACGTATTGAACAGTTTGGCCATTTCAAGTTCATGAACTTCTCTACAGGGGTTAGGCAATTTTATTATTGTTATGTATAGGATAAAGACACTAAGACTTTGTAGCTGTTATGTTCGCGACAATACAAATAACAATTGAGATAATAATACTTTAAAATCAATATTTCATTCGGATTTACTCAATTAATAAAAAAGTTTAAATAAACATTATAGAAATCACTATATTCAAATTATGGAAATTTACAAAACGTGTAATTACAAGTAATAAAAACTAAAAAAACATCATTCATTATATAGTCAAATTATGTAGTAGAAAACAATAAATTTTGTATTATTTGAAATATAATTGTTCCTCTATACTTCCATAAAATGATTATTGTATCGCAGTGGTGATAAGTATTGTATTGAAATCGTGTCTGAATCATACAACTTTGTAGTCCTTTATGCAAGTGATGGTGGAAATACATTCAATGTAACGTAATCATCTACAATCTAAAATGAAAAGATATTATTAATAAATGACAAAAACGCCATGTAGGAAGGAACACCAAAGATTCTATTTACAAAAGTTGCGACACTCTTTCATGTGTTGCTCTCATCTCCAATTGGACAGATGCCACTCACATGATTTTATGGACGCCATTTTCGTTTCGTCAAACCAAGGCTCGCAAAATATGAACGAACCGCGCGAAAATAATGTTATGAATTCGTTTTGAATTCGTGAAACTCTGTGTTCAAAAGCAAAATCTCGTTTTCAATGGATGAAAATGCTGTTTTTATGCCCAAAAGTTGTGTTTCCAAACTCTTACAAATAGATGGCTTCGTTGCCAGGGCTCAGGTGAATACAGTTCATGAACGTTGAATGATCTAATTTGCAAGGAGCAGTGGAGTTGTTGAGCTGGACATACAATATAACCACAGAACGTCAAGTAATTTTTACAGTTAAACCATTCTTGGCTCAATTGCTCAAATATTACGAAGCGTGTGTGAGTTTCAGGGATATGAGTAACGATTACAAAAGTAACGGCGTTACTTGTAATCGTTACTTTTAAGTAATTACCACTTATAACTAGCTGCTTTTTTGGGAAAGTAACTTTTAATTGTAACTTCTTACTTTTTCATTACAAAATTAGTAACGCATTTTCCGCTACTTTTTAATTCATTCCGTTACTTTTCACGTTACTTTTTAATTTTCCTGTTATTTTCCACAAAATATTAGATTAATATATATGTTTCACTATTATCAATTGCATTATTTTGATCATATTAATTGTGTTCTCTTTTTTGTTACTCCATATTAAACCTGATGGTTTTCTATACATTTGAAAAAGTAACGGCAAAAGTAATTGTAGCTAGTTACTTTTGAATAAAAAGTAACTTGTAATTTTCAAAAGTTACTTTTTCGACAAATTAACTTAAAGTAACCAGTTAATTTTTTGCCAAAGTAACTGTAACTGTAACTGTAACTAGTTACTTTTGAAAAGTAACTTCCCCATCCATGGTGAATTTTAATGGCCATGATTTTTGAACTTCCATTAAATAAATATATTTCCAAATGATGTCAGATTCTTTTGTTGTTTTATTTTTGTTTGTTTAATAATATTATTTACGTTGTCAACGCGCATGGGATGATATCACCAGTCTTTAGTCATTATTATTTTCTATTTTATGCATAGACCGAGCGACACATATCTAAAACGGTAGGTTTCTCCGGGCAACTCGAAATTCACGACAAATGTTCTTAAAAATACCATAAATACTTTCCCGTCTCTTGTTTTAGTCAATTTTTATTTTGGAGCTCACCAACGATGAATTTGTAAATCATTTCATGGTCATAGCCTTCTTAATTCATACCTTTTGTGTTTTCGTCATGCTTCTACGAATTCGCAAAATCTTGGGAGAACAAAAGAATCAAAGACCATAAAGCTCACATGCAGCATTTTCTCAAAACTATAAGAAGGCTTTGACCGTGAATCATGAAATATGAATTGGATTTTTGAAGGGTTCACAATAAAATTTAATTGAAACAAGAAATAGGGAATTGTTCACCATATCCTTATGAACACTTTTATGTGATCTTCAAGTTGCCCGGAGAAACCTGCTGTTTTAGTTCTGTGGCGCTCGGTCTAGTACAGTGTTAAGTTAAATTAAATAAGTTAGTTAAGTTAAATATATATAAAACCTACCACTCTTAAACTTTCAGCTTTGAGATGTGGGTGTTGATATGTGAAACCAAGTTTTTCAATTTTTGATCCATCAACATTAAGATTGTTGTTGTAGAGTAATTCCTGAAACAAAAACATAACCACTGAATTAATTTTTTATGTCGATTAATCCGTCTCCATAAGGTTAACAAAACGCCCAAGGTTTGGTACACATGCCGTTCTTAACAAGTGCCTGGTACTATTCCAGTTTAGAATGCCTTCAGATTGACCACATGGGTATTTTGATTTCAGACGCTGTTTTCAGTTCAATATATACTCCAGTTTATAGTTCATATATATACTACATTTTACGTTGAATAATGCTTGTTCTTACTTGATCCATATAGGGGCTTAATGGAGTATTGCTAATGTTGTCTTTGGAGCATGCCTCTGACCAAGGTGCTAGATGTTTTTCATTAGAGTCTTCAACCACACTTGACATATTGAGCTAAATAAACATGAAGAAATCATAATTAAAACAAAATCATTTGCTAGAAGAATGTCAAACTGGGGTGGCACGGTGGCACCGGAGGGGGGTCAATGGGCTACATCCCCGTCGTCGGTAGGATTTTTTTGTACTTTTTGAAGCAATTTTGCAAAGTTTTTCATAAATACTCCCTCGTTGGGGAAGTTAGCCCCTTGTGAGCAAAATGCTGGTGCCAACCTTCGTTGGGGGAGTTAGCTCCTTGTTAGGAAAATCCTTGTGCTAACCCTGACGTCAGGTGCATGTCTGAAGAGCTACGGAGTTCCCTTGTGTGTGCATTGAATTTCATAGTTATTTTTGAAAGTGATAAATCTGTATAAAAGATGGATTGACCATTGAAGACAGGTGGCTTATATAGAGAGGGTTGGTCTAAGTGAAAATACTATCTTTTACATTGCATGATTGACTGGTTGATTAAGATTGGTTGGCACAAGGATTTTCCTCACAAGGAGCTAACTCCCCTAACGAGGGTCGGCACCATGATTTTAATACAGACATAGAAACGAACTTGAATTTATGTTATATTGTACCTGGGTATACTATTTACATAGTATAATTTATAACATATTTTTGTGTTATTAAAATTTACGCAAAGTCACTAACACAAAAGCTGTAGCTGACATTTACCTTTGCCATATTTGACACAATTGAGCCAAAGAAATCATATTCTATTCCAAACACTGAACACACAGTATCGCTGATAGTTCCTTGTGCTGGAAAATAAAAATCAGCAAAGGAGGGATATATTTTATTAAAAATCAGTAGTGTCATTTAGTTCTGAAATCAATGTAGATGTTTCTAATATAAAAAGGTAATATAGACGGTGTCGCCCTACCAAAGGCACCCGTACCACTCCTCTATTTCTAGAGGAGTGGCTTTTTTGCTAAGAGCAATGATTTTAAACGCTCTTTAATGATCTCAGCCACTGTAGATCAATTTCAACAGATTTCACAGCAGACAGTTCTTCTTTGTCAATGCACAACGATGCGCCGCAGCTACTCACAATCAATTGTTCTGGACCATTCCATCCGCCATCCTCAGATGGTACTCAATTGATGTTTTTGGATAAAGTCAAGGCTGAGTTGACCTTAGGGGGATTTGAACTATAGTCAATCAGATATGATCCCATTTGAAGTTCGGTTGCTCTGCCACTTGAGCTAATCCCCTACAAATACATTGTGGCCATGAAATGTTCATGAATGCGATATCCCATGCGAAAGAATTTGCTGAGATTATGAATTGTCCAAAAGTCATGTTAAAGACCTACAGGTTTGTCCTGTATTTTTCATTAACTGTCCGTGAACTGTTTTTATAGGGTATGATTTGTAATATCTGGAAATGTTTTCACATTAATTCTCATACAATTGTTATCTATAACCTGATAGTTAACTTTGACAGAAAAATTCTGAAAAATTATCAATAGTAAGCGGGTTTCATTCGGATATTAACAGGATTAATTCATATATGCACAATTGAACTCATGCTTCATTTTCATTTTTCATTTTTCATAAAATTTTAGATCTAGAGAAGTAACAATGAGGCCAAGGTCACAAAGTTTAACTGTTTGCTTCAGTCTATTGCTGCCAAGAAAATAATCAACTTCATTAGCGTTGGTTGCACCAAAGGATATTATGCTACATTTGTCATAAGCAATCTTCAGTTGCCAGCTTTCAGCCCATGTTGTAAACTTATCTAACGTAGTGGTGAGATCATTGACAGGGGAAGAATCTTTTCAAGCGATGAAAAACTTTGCATCGTCAGCATCGTCGTCATGTTGCACCACATTTAAGATTTGTTTATAATCTACAGATTAACCCCACGCCGGGAAAGATTTTTTGTACTTATGTAAAGTTTTCTAAAAATAGCTCCCTCGTCAGGGGAGTTGGCCCCCCTCTCATGGAAATCCTACTACAGCGTCTGTGATTAAGTATTTTCTTACATGAATCTTGTTTGTCCACTAAGTTATAAATTCCGCCTTTACTGCCTTTCTCACATAAGAACCAAAGCGCCCTACTGACATCTTCAACGTGCACTGTGCTCATTCGAAGATCTTTACTCCATAAGAGCTACACAAAAATTGAACATAAATCACGTTTAAATTAAAACAGGTAAAATAGTGTTACAGTCAAACCACCAGTACAGTACAGCCATCTGTCTATAGTGGTCACCCTTTTTCAATGTCTAAAATAGTATTTTCTATTGAATCAAACCTGTATATAAAGGCCACCTGTCTATAGTGGTCAATTTATCTACCTCTCTTGGCTGGCCGTTATATACAGGTTTCACTGTACTCTGTTCTGGCAATTTCTATCTAAAGATTAATTACCTTCATTTTCTCATTCATGTGTTTGTAAACAGCAGCAATTATTAATCTTGGCACTATATAATAGAATAGAAAGTAGTTTTATTGAACCTTGTGATAGGTTGCTGGTAGCTCAGTGGTAGAGTGTCCGCATGATGTGCAGGAGACAGGGGTTAAATTCCTTGTCGGTGCACCCACTTTCTCTGTATCTGTAAATTCAATATGTCCGTCAAATATTTGTGTCAATTACTGTCACCATACTTTCAAATATGTGACTGCCAAAAGCAATTGTTTACAATTGAAAATGTAACATTACTATTATTATGATCGCCTATAAGGCGTGAGCTTAAATTACGGTGTGTGTGTGTGTGCGTGTTTAACTATCATATACTTCGTAATTTACCGTAAACACAACCACATGAGTTAGAAGCCCGTTAGCGTGAACGAAGGAGGACTGAGCAGCAGTCACATTTATATACCGGTACATCAAATTGAAGTTAAAATGATCATTTGTTTTTATAATCAAAGTTAGATACAAATAAAAGATAAAATACATTCCGTGAACAAACAAGAAATCAAACCCCGGTTGAACTACCAGCCAAAATGCAGCATAGTAACAAAATGTGCAATCTTTGACTTTGACTTTTCCTCTGTTTCTAATATTATTAGTATTGTTATTATTAGGATAACACAAATTTAATGCGTCATTTTACAATGACATAATAAATCAACAAAATAATCATAACTTGTTCTTGTATAATACTTACTTAGACCCTGTTTGTCACCTATGCCATATGTGATACCTGGTCGAACAATACAAAAGTCTAGCCTAAAAAAGAAGAAAAATGATTGATAAAATTTTTAATCCTCATTGAACAGTTCCATAAATTCGACACTATTTAAATGACAGTAGCTTACATCAACATAAGTTGATTCACAGGTTGTTATATTGCAAATAATCTAAAACTATTCACTGTGATATTCTGAACTGATTAGCATCAACAAATGTTTCATAATGTAGGCGACACTGGAATTACGTTTATATCTTGGTTAATAAATTATTTAGTTTTGTAGTGGTTTAGTATTGAATTTACGTCATTGTTAAATTGTCTATTGTTAGGCCTAATGATTTCCAGTAAATCTATATCTGTGTAAACTGTTCCACATAAAAGCCTTCTTTTACCTCTTGTTGTCATACTGTATGGTAAAGTCTTGTATCAAAGAGCTCTGATTAACAGCTATAGGCCTACGATGTAAACAGCTTAAGTTCAATTCAGATAAGTGAATTACCAGCTTATCTGCAACCTTGCCTTTAAAAAGTTTAAAACCTAAAAATTATTTTCTGGTTGTAGTTTAATTATTATTGAATATTTGATGTAATATTCAATAATAATTAAAACTACACTGGTCAAGTCCTTGTTTGACAAACGGATATAGTACTCATTACCATCTCTCACTGTATCATCAGCAGGCACGGCAATATCATTGTTTCATAGTTACGAGCATATAATTTATATTTTACTTGTGTCATGAAAAATTATTTTATCCTTCACAACTCAACTAACCCATCAATATTAGCTAACTCTTTCTCGACCATTAATTTGTACTTTGCTACTGTTGTCCACGGTGATGTTTTTGATTCTTCATTGCTTGCTTTCTGAAATAGCATTTCACACAATCAGATGCACAAAGATTTTAAATAATATAACTGTAACAGAGGTGCTACACCTCTTCAATTACCTAGGATATTCAGATCCTAAAATAGTAATAAAGTTAAACCTGTTTAAACTGGTCACTCTAGCAATATTTGTATAAAATAGTATTTGCTATTGAAATAACCCTGGATATATAGGCCTCCTGTTTATAGTGGTCAATTTATCTATGTCTCACAGCTGGCTGTTATATACAGGTTTCGCAACTGACGTACTATCAACAAATATTTTACAACCAGTGATGCTTTTACTGGAAATTTTGTGATATCAAGCGGGTTGTGATAACTTGAGTACTGTCAAACCTGTTATAGCGGTCACCTCTATACAGCCGCCACCTGTCTATAGTGGTCACTCTTGCAATGTCTAAAATAGTATTTTCTATTGAATCAAACCTGTATATAAAGGCCACCTGCAGGGTCCGACAAAAGTGGGGATCATGGGATCCTAGATCCCGGAAGGCTAGACAAAATTCAGAAGAAAACTGATGTTTTTAATGATTTTCTGGTCAAACATCAACAGGGAAAATCAGAAGAAAAAGTTGAAATGCCCCTAGGATTCCAGAAGGCTGAACCTTTTGTCGGACCCTGGCCACCTGTTTATAGTGGTCAATTTATTTCCCTCTCTTAGCTGGCTGTTATATACAGGTGTCACTGTAGTTATATTAGCGGGATCACATTGTAGTAGCACATATAGTTGAATAAGAATGTGATTTTCCCTTTTTTCAATATTTACCACACAACGAATTGAAAGAAGTTCATTAACATTTTCACAAATAGTTCATGAACAGTTCATGAACTTTACGTTTATTTAAGATTATGAACTGTTCATGGAAACCTTATAAACACCTTATGAACTAGTTCATGAACGTTAAATGACTCGTTTCTTCATGGAGTTTTTATGAACATCATAAATGATGGGCAGGCATAGCTGGTAAAGGAACTTGTAAAAAAAAAATGATATGATTCATGAACGAAAACAATTACCATAGATTACTAACTAACCAATGTAACCTTGGCATAATATTTTCTAATGAACTCCTGAACTGTTTTTCGCAGGGGTTGAGCCAGATTAGAGGTAGTCTGCATTAGAGACCACGATTCATTCACAAAAGAATAGGGTCTGTTTGATTTGCGCAGTTCTCTGTCCAGCCACTTCACAATAACCTAGGGCCGAAGTTTCTGATCGATGCATGGTAAATCTATTGTTCTTAGTAAATAAATTCATCACCTCTGTTCGATCAATTAATTGTCATAGATAACAAAGTAATGTGAGAATCCTGGTGAGAATCACCTTAATCTTGCATAATTATGTGACATCAATCTTATTCTGATACAAGGCCCGGACAGAGAAACCGAGCAATTCACACAGACCCTAATCTTTCGTGAATGGATCGCGGTCTGTAGCGCAGGCTAGATAAAACGGTAATGTTGAACTTTGGATTCAGTCTCTCAATAAGGAAAGATTTCGTTTTGAATGTATTAAAAATAATAAGTCTAATTGAAAGTCAAGTTTATGCTTCAGTTGATTGATTAAAAATAGATCATCTATTTTCAATGGCAAACAATTTTCTCAGGTAAAAATAATATTGCAAATGTTTGCAATGTCCGCAATATCCGTAGTTCTAACAATCCACAAAAAAGGTTAGATCTACTTTGAAAATTTACTTTGTTCTATGAATATACGGTAAATCAAATCTTTCATATCTCTTGAAAGGGGAAAAACGATATACGAAAACCTTGGAAAAAGTTCATCAAAACCGGCGATACACTGTTCAATGTTCATAAACAGTTGAGGAACTATCATACGCATATTATGCGGGTTTGACTGGATTAAACTCAATCCAATCTTGCCGAGAAGTCATTTTATTTCTTTCCTTATACATGAATGTGTTATTTTGATTTCATTTGATGGTTCAATAAATTTCAGAAACATTATTCTAATTCAGTAATTTTATTAGATTGACTTGTTCTATGTAGCCTACCTTATCACTTGAATATACTTGAGCGGTTGATAGCTCAACATAGCGTTTAACTTTCTTGTCTGCACAACGCTTTGCACAGCCAACACTTAATTGAAGAATGTGTTCTTTATAAACCTGTAGAAAGAATGCCGACTGTTTAATTGGTGGTGCAAAGTGGCATATCTACCATTGTTTGATGACAGCAAAAATGTGGGATATTGGGCCGCAGAGAGAAATTTTGGGCATAAGAAAAATATTTCAAATGTGTTTCTTAGATTTTCTCGCTCCAATCAAATTTTTGTTTTATAAAATTTATATCCTATTTGTAATTATAATACTGCAACAAAATTTTGTATGTCTAATGCTTTGTTCGGGTCATGGGCAGTTTTCATGGCTTAACCTGCAGCTCTCAACGACCCTTGTGAGGCAAAAGTAATCAATATGGTTAACTCCTTTAAAACAGTCACACTAGAATATTGAACTATTCAACTATTGAAAAGGGGATAGGCAAACAAAGAAAAATTAAATAACTCCCCCATACCTCTCAAGGGGAAAAACGTTATATGATAATCTTGGAAAAAGTTAATCAAAACCGGTCATACACTGTTTATCGTTCATGAACAGTTCATGAACTTTCTTGAACTATCCATGGTTCAGGAACTTTTCATTAAAGTATTCACAAACTCTTCATGAGTTGCTCATTAAAGGGTTACCACATACTTGCCATGTTTGTATTCATATTTACTAAACGAGAAAATGTTGGGAGACACGAGTGAAGCGCTAAAAAATCACGAGCTCCGAGCGAGTGATTTTTAGCTTCCCGAGTGTCTCCCAACATTTTCGAGTTTAGTAAATATGAATACAAACATTTGCAAGCATGTGGTAACCCTTTTCTAAAATAAAACAAATGTCGGAATCTCATTCGACGGCGAATTTTCAATTCATGAATTCACATATACATATACAAGAACGTCTGTAATATAAGTGGTACAATAGTTCTTTAGCAAATTAATGCAGTAATTGTTATTTAAATTTTAGGTTTACCTTGAAACAGCGTAGCCTATAATTGTCTTTCATTCTGTGTTTTTATTTTGCATGTTACACGACTCATTTACCACGCTTTTCAATAAATAAAAAAAGCTTGAGCTAAATGTCGTTTTGTAAATCGTAGCCATTATTGAGATATTTATTGGATTGTTATCAAAAAGTTATAAATTCTGTATTTTATCACAGATCAAACTTTTTGAAGCTTGCGGTTTTTCCCGGTTTTCGGAGCCATGTTTTACCCTAGGATTTCATGCACGCTCTTTCGACCAATCAGATCGCAGAAAACCTTCGTGATATTTTAGAAAACGTGTTCATACCTCTAAAGGGGAAAAACGTTATATGATAATCTTGGAAAAAGTTAATCAAAACCGGTCATACACTGTTTATCGTTCATGAACAGTTCATGAACTTTCTGGAACTATCCATGGTTCAGGAACTTTTCATTAAAGTATTCACAAACTCTTCATGAGTTGCTCATAACGTGTTCATGAACAGTTCATAGACTTGTCAGGAACTATCCATGGTTCAGGAACTTTTCATTAAAGTATTCACAAACTCTTCATGAGTTGCTCATAACGTGTTCATGAACAGTTCATGGACTTGTCAGGAACTATCCATGGTTCAGGAACTTTTCATTAAAGTATTCACAAACTCTTCATGAGTTGCTCATAACGTGTTCATGAACAGTTCATGGACTTGTCAGGAACTATTCGCGGCTCATGGACGATTCATTATAGGCGTACTTCATACTGGCCATTATTGTATTCAAATTTACTGAAGGAAAAGAAGTTGGGAGACACTAAATTGTTACTATAAACTATCATGACATTGAGATGGTAAATTTCTACTTACAATTACACAGTAAAGTATAAAATTACCTCCTCTGATTGGCCATAACGAGCCTCAGCAGCACAATTGATCACGTAATCAAATTCGTCAAGTGAAAAAACTTTGTCTAGATGACCTAGAAGATAGATCAAATCAACTATTTTATTACATTCATTGAAGTATTTAAGTGTAACCTGATTGTTAAATCACATGAATTGAAATACCCTGCGAAGCGTAATTCATGTGAACTTAGATGGATGGTTCTGTGTGAATTTTGCTGAAATAGGATCAAATTTGTCATTCACAATGCTTACTAAAATCACCAATAATGAATAAACTTCCAGCTAAAATACCTAAGGACACCAATAGAGTTGAAAATTCATTTAGAAACATAGATAGTGATAACTGATTATTAGCAAAAGGTGGAGGTCGATTAATCAAATATAACATGATACTAATTTTATTAGAATAAGTCAAAGATAATTTTAATAAGATCTTCAAGGTCCCATTTAATTACGTCTGCGCACCAACCCAAATATTTTTAAATGAAAACCTCAGAGGGGATAGTAAAGAAAACCAGGCACTGTTTATCAACTAATGGCTAGCAAGTTCTTCCATACTAGAACCAGATCGTGATTGGTTGATGAACAATATCAGGCAAACAATGGATATCTCATGTTCGTTGTTCAGCCATTCACCCGAATTCAACCCCTCGAAGCAGCTTTTTGTCAAAAATACGCAAATCATACTAATCGTGAAAAGAAAAAATTTAGGTCTACTGGAAATTAGTTTGTGAGTTATAGACATCTCATGAGCAGCGTCGATTATATAATGGAAGTAAGTACTGTATACACTTGTGGTAGATGTCTGTTAATATCTTGCTGATTAACTTAGGCCTACTTTCAGAATCAAAAATGGTTTAAATTTCAAAATATCAATGTGTGATCAAATTATTTTCAGAACCAACAAAACTATACGATTAAAGATAATTAATCTAACCCACCTGCATTCACTAAGTTTGCTTGTTTGAATTGCACCTTACTATTTGCAAATGCACCCTGAAAAGGCGATAACAACAATACAGTCAAACCTGTTATAACAGTCACCTCTGTACAGCAGCCACCTGTATATAATGGTCACCTTTGCAATATCTAGAATAGCATTTTCTGTTGAATCAACCCTGCATATAAAAGTTCCCTGCACATAGTGGTCAATTTATGTACTCATAACTGGCTGTTATATACAGGTTACACTGTATATTACCTTACAAACATGTCGAAAATTTAATCAAATGGTTGGCACGCAAGAGAGAGAATGCATGTAGTAATATCAGCATTATAGCCTACCTAACATATGCTAATTCACATCATGTCAATTGTCGTCACAAAATATATAAACAACAATTACATAACTTTTAAGATAGGCACTGCATAGTCTCAATCCATTATGGCCCTCATTTCCGTGCAGCGCTCCAGCAGCGAGGGCCTAATAAAACTGAAGGTTAAAGAGTGTGCCATAAACCAAAAATATAGTGTGCCCAATCACAGTGCATCTTCGTATCACGTGAGTTACAGCCAGGTGTTGGTTGGTCGTCCAATTAAAGAATAATACAACGAAGTGTGAACAAAAATTTAAATTTGCTGAATTCAGCTATTTTGAATTTCAACATTTTGTAGGCTAAACAAACTGTGGAAGAAAACTAAAATTATCAAGCTTACGTGATTATTTTGGATCAAATTTGAGTAACAGAATTATAAATAATAGATTACATTATCTCGAGGGACTTTATGAACATTATAAAGGCCTTTTGTGGGCGAAGAATACAAAATTAAAGAAGAAAAAATCATGCTTTCACGGAGCGATGGCCATCGTTGGAAATAATTTTGTAGGCTAAGCACTTCTGTCGGTTTGAATCTTGATCAAATTCAAAGAAATACTTGAAATTAAAGATCAATTCTCCAATATACAACATTGTTCTTAAATAAAATTCCATTTCTCCGTAAATATATGATTGAAAAATGACAATATGGCAGAATAAACGATTGAAATATAAACTTTGAAAATGATTCAAGCAAGTTTGTTCACATTTTCAGTTTTTTATTCACCAACCAGCGCTCGATAAAACTTCACGTGATACAAAGATGCACTGTGATTGGGCACCCCATATTTTTGGTTTATGGCACACTTTTTAACCTTCAGTTTTATTAGGTCCTCACTGGAGAGCCGTTGGAGAAGAGGGCCATGATAGAATAAGACTAGGCACTACACTAGCAAGGCCATCATGTTTCTATAAAAGTGAATATATCGCCTTTTTACGCAACACATTTGGATAGAACTTTTGTTCCATTCGTACATGTCACCGTTGCATTTTTGCATAGGGAGACTCTTTCCTTGTCAAAGTTGACCTTGAACTGATATTTTGGAGATTCTTTTGTCCCATTTTTTGAAATCAAAATAGGAACAATAGAATTTTCCACAAGAGAGTTTGAACATGATTTTTGCTGGTATATACACCTTGAGATTTTCTTCTGAATTTTGCATTATCTGAACAGACAACAATTAGTATATGACTTCAACGGTAAGGACTCCACTATTAAGGCCAGCAAAAAAATTTACAATCCAGAATACTATGTTTTTCATAAGATTTTTGTCTGAATTTTGCCCCACAATGTAACAAAAGCGCAATAAATATCTGCAATAAAACGACTGGGACTCCACCTGCCGACCCTATAACAGTCTTACATCACAATGCGATACAAAGAACACAAGCATTATATATTCTTATTACCAGCAGCATTAATAAATAAATCGAGCAAAGCTTGTAGGCTACACAACATTTATGCTTCATTTGTCATTTGAAAGTAAAAAATAATGTAGAAGGCACTACCGAAGGCACCCGTATCACCTCTAAGTCTAGAACAGTGGCTTTTTTCGCTGAGAGCAATGATTTTAAACTCTCTAAGTTGTTGATCTCAGGCGCAACATTGCAGATCAATTTCAACAGATTTCATAGCAGATAGGTCTCGATTGTCAATGCACAACGATGCGCCGCAGCTACTCACAATGCAATTCCCTCTGGACCATTCCATCTGCCATCCTCAGATGGTACTCATTTCATGTTTCAGATAAAGTCAAGGCTGAGTTGACCTTAGGGGGATTTGAACCACACTCGATCAGATATGATCCGATCTGAAGTTGCTCTGTCATCTGAGCTAATCCTCCCACATTTGTCATTTACAATAAAGAAGAAAGAATGATGTGCTGAGGCATACCGACGTAGGCCTATCCCATTATCACGTCAGTAATTATAATTACATGAAAGGTTTATATGATAGGCCTACATTACCTTGTGTTTTTCGTTTAACCAGGCAGTTTGCGGAGGAGCTTTGTCTGCTACATAAATCTAATAACAAATATAATAATAATACATGTTAGGCCTACTGTGGGCAGTCAGCAAGATAATCAATCATATGAACACTTTGACTAGAAGATAGTTATTGGAAATAGTTCAGAGTTATTCAACATGATATTCTGAACAAATTAGAGTCAAAAAATATTTTATAATGTGCACCGGAACTAGTTCCAGCCTCTTTTTATTTGTATCTGAGTTTTAACAATAAGAGCCTGCAACTAGTTCCGTGCACATTTTAAAATGTTTTTTGACTCTAATTTGTTCAGAATATCATGTTGAATAATTCTGAACTATTTCCAATAACTATCTTCTAGTCAAAGTGTCAGTATGATTGTTTGATCTTTTCTATGGGACTATAGGCCTACTACTACACAGATTGTAGATTTGCGATTTGATAGGGTTAGGCCTACTCAAGCATGTTAGTAGGCCTAGACAAGAAATATTGTGATTAAAAAGGGTTTACAAATACTTGCCATGTTTGTAGGCTTATTGATATTTACTACACAAGGAATGTTGGAAGGCACAAGCGAAGTGTTGAAAGATTGAGCCTTTGAGGCTTCACTTGTGTCTCCCAAAATTCCTTGTGTAGTAAATATGAAGACAAAAATTTACAAGCGTGTTGCAGCCCTTTTCTAAAATAATACTTACTTCAGTATCAAGTTTGGTTATATTGCGAAACGTCGTTTGAATTAAAATTGTGGGATTTCGTTTGATTATACGTCATAGTTTAGAAACTAGCCTCCATTGAGGAACATTCAAAGTCTGGAGGCAGAATAGGAATATGCTTGTGGCTATTTGATGGCTAGACTTATATTTTAGCCGATATGATCCTTTGAGGGTTACACAGGTGAATCGCTCATTTTATAATTTTGGAATGGGCTGCAAGCGAAATTTTCCAATGACAAAAAGGTCACGAGTTCATGAACTTGAAATTGCCCAATTGTCCATGAACTTTTTATAAACAGTTCATGAAAGTTAATTGAATGTTCACGAAGTTGTGTTTATGACAATTTGGGCAATTTCTAAGAAGGAAATGTCCATGAACTGTTCATGAGTAGTCTCACAAAGTGTTCATGAACTCTGGAGGGACAATAAATTGTAACAATATATAGGCTACAGGAGTCTCTCCCTCAAAGTTATTTTCCATCACGAGTAGGCTACATGCTGTAGTGATTTCTCTATTTGTAATGATGACACAGCATTCAAATTTAAAGAAAATACATACTTTATCAGCTAGATCATTATCGATGAGATGGGAGACGAGATTTCTACCCACAAATCCACAACCTTGAAAAAAAAACATACAATTATATTAAATGAATGAATGGCTCATGAACAATTGGGCAACCTCACGTTTATGAACACTTGATTGTTTTTTCACAGCAAAATGTCAATTGCAGCCCATTCCAAAATGATTTGATGAGCATTATTACTTGTTTATATTATTATTTGTTTTAGTTGTTGTAAATCTTGGATATGATTTCATTGTCAGAATCAATCCTATGACAGGTAAAGGCCAATGCAAACTGCGATTGAAGATATTTTAATTTGTTTTTCATTAAAACTGCCAATTATTCAATTATTATGAATAATTAAGTGAAAATATTTGAGTTTGAAAGCAATGCATAATTTTTTTACCGCCTAGATTTGGTAGGCCGATTGCCCAAGTTATTGTTGTTAAATTATTATCGAGTTTGAGTAAAGAAGCGAATGGTCGTAATTAATCCTTTGTAACTCTGAAATTGTAACATTCCAAATTCTTTAATGGCTACAAAAAATTTCAGATTTTTCATAGTATTTGACGATTTATGCACTTCAAGAACTGTGCTCTTGTGGTTGTTTTGAAGTTTGAACTCCTGCTCTTGAAAATATTATAGTATGTGCGTACCCAAGATCTCGGCGTGGAGTGATAATTGGATATACATGGATATACATGGGATAATTAGTAAAATTCATATCATCATTAATCAATTTATTTTACGACAATTGAAAGATCTACTTATCTAGAATAAAGAATAATCAATCATTTATTCTGTTCATACATTGAAACACCTAAGCAATGACAATTAACAAATCGAATTTCTAAACTCATAAAAAGACTTCACATTTTACACAATCTATAATTGATCATTATACATTTACATCGTTAAAATGATCTTACATACCTCCAAGTATCAAAACTGTCGGCATTTCTTATCAAATGCCACAACAAAGAATTATGAACAGCTTGTAAGGTAATCTGATTTTAAAACAATAAAAGAAATATTATAGATTAATAATTGAATAAAATTGACTTTGGAAGGTTGTTATAAATGACAAACGTCGATAGTATTGTAAATTATATCGAGATAAAACATTTGAAAATCATTATTGAAGAATATTCAACAGAATAGACACTGTTTTCAGACACTGCAGCATAACAACACTTCCGCTCGTTGAAACAGCAACTTAAAAATAACACACGGAAAGATAAATATGTTTTCGTCTATAAAAATACAATAAACAACTCACTTATATTTGTAAAATCGATATGAGCTTTGAAATATATACTGTAGTTTGCCTTCGTTACTGTAGTAGCAGTTTAGATGTTAAACCTTCAGCGCTGGCTGCAGTCTGTCTATCGTTTTGTATTCACGTAAATGGCTGATTGTTAATTGATTTACCCCTCCCAGACTAGATGGGGGAGAAAGGCACAATTTGTAGGGGGTCAATGAGAAATGTCAGATGGGCTATAAACGGATTTAGATTATCACAGGATATCGGGTTGCAATTTATGAATTTGATCGTGACCAATTGTCAGCGAGCAGAACAATTTGTTGAATATGTGTTTTGAAATAATTTTGATTTAGCAATTTAACTTTTTACTTAATTATAACTTTTAATAATAATTTAACATTCCCAAAACTGTTTTCTTCGACATGGCAAAGGCCAATGACGATGACGATGATGTCATCAAATTATGTCACACACAAGTAGATGCATATTATGTATGTATGTATGTATGTATTTCTGATTTGTTTGAGCAGGTCGAGATCCTGGCAGCACTTGGCTGATGTGGACCTGATGTGCATATTATGTACACGGCGTACTCGTCCAAGACGTCTATATTCCAGATGAAATCAAATCTTTTAAAAATGCTGGTATATATTCAGATCTAGAATTACAAAAAAAATTGAAATGGATTTACAGAGGATATACATTGAATCAAATATCTTATGGTAATGGTGGACAATAAGCGTATTTTATATCCACATTTACAAACAGAAAAACTTTAATATTTAATGATTTGGTAGTGTGTAAGATTTTAGCCTCTTATCATTAAGCTTCTCAATCATGTATTCCAATATTTAATCATTGATTTCACTTATATATTAACAATATCAAATAACAGTCCTCTGCTTTCAAGCTTTCACTTATTTGAATAAGACATAAATAACGATTCATCACTGTCACGTCTATGTGTATATTCTAGTAACGATTTATCCCACTAGATTTCGAGATAATTTCCAACTGAAGATAAGATGATGACACATCTTATTTGTTTCACTTTCATATAAATATACGTGTTATTTTAGTTTGTTTACGTTTGAATTTCGTTCTGAGAATTACTACGATGAAAATACACAAATTATCTGTCACTTCGCAACAAAGGATTGTTCTGTTTTGTTTTTGGGAGACAATAGAAAGTCATTCAAGTGCGAAACTCCTTAGTTAGCGCTTCAGTTGAGAAAGTATTGTTGTTGAAAAAGGAAACAGTTTTCATTGGTTTTTATCAACTTCGATGTATTTATTTAAGAAATGAAGCCAGCCATGTACGCCTCTGGTTAATAACGAATCCATTGATATGTGTTTCAAGTCAATTGCATCAAAAATGTCATCGTGAATCCCCGCCTTACATACGGACATACAAATGGAAATAGCGTAAATTTAAAAGTAGATAGATATCTTAATCCACCATCGTTATAACAATCGATGTTTTCATAATTGACAACAGAATCAAAATAAATTACACCACACATACACGTCACTGTATCAACACACACAGAGATATGACTGGTTTAATTAATAATGACGCATTGGTTGAAATTTTGTGTATGAATCATTTGTAATACTAGAATACCAGTTACACGCAATGCGTGTTGTAGAGGCTACATGCATAGAGGGCTATAACGTCACTTGATACATTGTTCAAAGATTATTGATCGATGTATGAGGACCTATGATATAAAACGGTAAAATCTCTATACATTCACGCCATGCTAGGTCTACATAATTCGAATAAGAAACAAAAATATCATAAAACTGATTAATAGCAGATAATATGAGATACATTATTTACACATTTATGTGGCAAAGTTATTTTATTATACATTATTTTTTGTTCTTTAACTGTGAGACTTGGTGATGGCAATTTATATATTTACTGGATCTATTTACTGGATACCTATATGGATAACCCTGGAGCATGCTACATATAGCTGTCATGTCCATGAGTTATAAAACTGAATTTCATAATGCCTTTGATATGCTTGCAATTTCTTCTTTTTATTATCGTCAAGAAATAATTTCATAGCGGTCCGAGATAAGTCGGATAATGATAGGCGAATCAGATTCAACGCATTTGAAGCGGATTCTGTAAGTAGATTAATTTATAATAACATCGTTGTAGAATCATCATCATCAAATTCATCACGTGTTCGGTAAATTGAGTTTAATAACGCGAATGTTCTTTTAAAGTTGTAATAAGGAAGCAAAGCATTCCTAAATGCTACTTCTAAGTAATCTGAATTTGAAAAGATATTAAGTGAGATTCTATTGCCCTTTATTCTCTTTCACTAACTCAATCAGATCACATTTTGTTGGTCACTATTGACCACTGGGCGGCACCGGTACCAACGATTTGTGACATTTGTAACCTGAATGCAATCTGAAAACTGTTTCACTTGAAACTTGAATGATGATAATATCATGATTAACATTTATGGTGCTGGCTGCTTTATGAATGTGTGTATTTCACTCGGGGTTTAATTTACAGTTTTACACTTTGTTCGAGCTATACGTATCAACTCTAAATCCTCATTTGTGCCTGTTTACATGTTTTAACTCGTCTTGCTCCTGTCGCGCTAATATAATATGCTCACGCAATTGCTGGACATACTTGAACATGTGATACATGAATAAGCAGGACAAAGCAAATGGCTAGTTTGCATTGATGACATTGATTATTGATATTTCTTCTTCTCAACACAATCCTGGGTACTTTTTGCGCAGCTCGTGTGTGTGTTAGTAAATGTGAACTTTCGCTCCACTTAGCACTATGCTTGTAGACATAAATAGTCGACATAGATCATTGAAATTTGACACTGAGAAGTAAATAGACGGTTGCTTGTCAATCGTAAACTCCTCGCAAAGTCCAGTTAAATTAAAAAACTTGGATTCAGCAGAATAAACTCCTGAACAATAAGTCCACTGTAGCTGTGCAATTTCTAAACATTTTAACTAACATTTTATTATTTCCAAGGCCCTTTATATAAATACATCTATGTCATTCTAAACCTGTTTACATTAAAACAATAGCAGCGGCGACGATCGTCGGAACACCATGACAACAGAGAAACGGACACCTACTTGACAAAAAGAACGACACTGGCGTTGTAAATATCCTACTTTTTTGTAGATAATCGTTAATATCTCTTCATACAATAAAAATCTAGGATAAATTATAAGCGCAGCTCGCTGTTTGGATAACGACGATCACTTTAAGCTATAGTTTGTCACATTTCATAGATTAATAAACGCGTGAAAAGAACACATACATACACACAGGCACGCACGAATCTCTATTTGTATATAGATAAGCAGGACAATAGGGACAACAACAACCACTATTGTTATAAACAATCGAATTCTATTATCTTATTGTCCTCAGTCCTCAATTGCCACCCACAATAACGCAAGGCGGAGAACTCTAACCCCGGGGGCTTAATTTGATGCATTATGCCAAAAACTCTGTTGATTTTCTTGTGTAATCTACTTTTCAAACAAAACAATCATATCTTCATATCACTAATTGGCATTGAGTCAGCCCAATAAAAGAGTTTTCTTTCTTCAATTTCATATCATGTTCCAATCGCAGAGCACGGAAAATTCGTTTTTATCGATTTCGTTTGTACTTCTCTGGAAATTCAACTTTCAAACAAAATCAATGTTGGATGAAAACCTTTTACGAATTATTTAATTTTGTGAAGTTAACTGTACAAGCTTTGTAAAGTAAAAACGTACTGCGGTAAAAAGTATTTTAGTTCTGCAATGACGTCATTTTATATTGGCAAGTCAGTTTTTTCATCCTCCGCATGTTGCTATGGAAACCATAGAATTCATTGTTATCCTATTGTCTAGCTGTTTGATAGAGTCGACTCCATTCCCTCGCAGTATATTTTATGATGAACAGTAGAACAGAAACTGATATTTGAAACTGAATCCAGTCATCCATACCAATTTTAAAGCCGGTAAAAGCTAAACAAGGAATTAGTGGTAACATAGTTAATTATAGAAACTTTGTTTGGTTGTTATTTGTAGAGTTTCTTTTTAATATTCGCTTTGGTGTTGAACGATGGAGATTTTATATCCACTTCTCTGTTGGAGCTTTATTTTTGTAATCTGTTGGTGTGGACCTTCCGAAAGTGAGTTTATTGTTTATCTTCAAATCTTCAGGGTTGTGTTTTCCACTGTTTCGTTAGACCTATCTAGCGATTTATATTGGTTATTTGTGTAATTAATGTACTCTGTTTATGAAAATAGGGAACTCTCTTAGCAAATATATTCGTCATTACGAACCTCTGCGGTACAATCAAGCTGAATTAATTTCAAATCATCACAGAACTCGACGTTCGGCAGATATTAACACGGAATTGCATCTTAATTTCAATTCTCACGGAAGGTAAACTTTTTTATTTCACTTATTTGTTATTGTATTTTTATTTTTTACTCACTATAAACAATATTTGTTAAGCTTATTTGGGTACGAATTCCACCGCAGTGTATGCCGAAGATAGCCAACACCACCTGTAGACTGTAGGTCTAGTTAAATTGCTTGTGGCAATACTGTACTGCTGAATATTTAGGCTAAAAAATGACAAAATTAAAAGCCGCTCAGACTCATTAAACACTTCGACTCATTGTCTCGCATACTGAAATTAATGCTACTCTGAAGGATTTAGTTTTTGAGTTGTTTGCAGATGATAATCGGCTCTTGAACACAGCTACTTGTTTAACTAAACGGTGTTTCTTTGCTGTTATAGAAGCAGTTTTGCCTAACACAACTCCAATGAATGCCAGTGGGTGCGGGCGCAGTTACAAACCATAAAAATATTTATCTCAATAGTCTTCTCGCTTTTGCAGATGTCTAAAACATGTTTTTTGCCGTGAAACTTGACAAATTAACCTACTTTTATTCAATTCGCTCGCTCACAAAATCCCGGGCTCAAAATAAATCATAGGTCAAAATACCAGGAAAATTGTGTGGCTGTGATTGATGTGTTCAAACCTTTGATCGTTTTCGATCATTATCTAAATACTTTCATGTTTAGTTGACCACCTAAATGGATAAGTAAATCATATCAGTTTGACCTTACTTTTGAGAACTATTTACCCTACACTTAGCCTACAACTATTTATTCCTTTTGTTTCTTGTTCTCAATGTCATCAGTTATCATTTGTCAAAGATTTAACCTTCTTCTGAAGTCCTAGAATACCTTCAACTTATGATTTGAGAATACACCTCCTTGAAGTTTGCACGCATCGACAGACATTTAGGATAGTTAGGGCTTCTTCAAAACATTCTTCAAAAGCTGGGTCGGTTTCAATAATCTTCCGCAGAGTATGGAAAAGAGCACCCCTTAGATGCCCTTGATCAGTTACGTACATTGCCTAATAAAGGTGCCAATTGCTAAGGGTTTTCCAAGACTGTGGCGAATTGTAAACTGTACATTTTGCTCACACATAGTAGGCCTAGGCTACATACACACATCGGCTGAATTTTCATACTCTTTAACATTTGCCAAAGTTTTTCAACTACTGTATACGGTAGATAGTGTAGAATAATATCGCATAATATATTTTTAAATTGTGTGATATATTGATATGTAGCCTAGTAATATGTGATCAAACGACGGTATAATTAGTCTCCGTAAACCAAATTATATTCTTCAGAAGGCTTGACAATAAAATACGTCGGTGTCACCAATGTAGAGTTTTGTATGTGATTATATTTAGTAGATGTTGACTCTACAAAGGTTGACATCGAAAGAGAGAGATTACATATTACAGTTGATTATTTGTGATTATTTACATGTAGAGATAAACGGAAATTACAATATATATATGACAACAAACAAACCACTACAATAGTATGCCACTTTTGATAAGTAATCATTCCATTATTGTTTTGCAGACATTTTCCATTGCGTCTAAGACGCGATACAACATTATTTACTGATAACTTTGTTCCAAATGGAAATGAATTTCATCCGTCCAATGTCTACCATGGCCATCTAGCGAGTGAGTAGCCCAGTATTTCAATCACATTTTACTTCGTTGATAAATAACTGTTGCATTATGTGGACATAGGCTAGTCAAACTATGTTGATATCCTTTCTGGTAGTGTCTGTGTAAGATTCTTACGGGGTCAGCATGGAGGAGACAGAAAACACGCAAGTAACTTCAAAATATAAACACGTCTTTATTCGACCACGATCAACAAGCGAGAGGAAAGAGAGCGAAACAACAGGCATTCAAAATACATATAACAGTTACTAATCACATGACAATACGAAGCACCAATCACAACACATTACTAATTATCACATTGCATCACATGCACTCAAACAATACAATAACGTGAACAACATGCACAATACCTAAAATACTACATGACATCACATATTCAAAACATCGTCACTACAACACTTCACACAGATATACAACTGAGACCAGGAAGACGTGTTACCATAAACAATATCATATCTAAATCCTACAGTCTGTTAGGGGGTGAATCCAGGGAGTGCAACAGGGGCAGACGCACCTGTCAGATCTTGAGGCTCTTTGATTGCGCTGCAAAGAATTCGAATATAAACCAATGATAATGCTCTATCTCACATTCCTGACACAGTTCGCTTTCCTTGGCACCAGTGAAGAACAAAACTTGTGTTGTGCTGCTTGTACTTTCTGTTCTATTTTCTTTATTTTTTAAACCCTGGATACTTTAAACTCCTTTTGTTAACTAAATCCAAATTCACAATAGCGCTTAATGAAGGATTAAATTCATTGTTGGAAGTAAAAAGCATCATATTCAAATGGCGATGTTTCTCGAAATAAACATCTAATTGAAGCACAGGCTGTCACAAAGTGGGATCCTGGGAACCTGGTTCCCGGAAGGCCAGCACAAAATCAGAAGGTTTCCAATCTTAGCATGATTATTTTCTTATTCAAATTTATTATTTTTGGATTTCATATTTTTTATGTTTTGAAATCCATCTAAGTCAAATTTCTGAAATCTTGAGATTAATTCTTCAAAACTATGAAGCATTATAAATTTAATTCCAGAAAGTTTACAATCAAACAACACAGTTCTTGGAAGATCAAACCTTTTGTGAGTCCCTGTTGAAGCAATTGAATAACATTTACTATAAGGAGATTCTTTCACATTTGGTGTTCAAATTGTCAAATTGTCAAGTTGTCAAAGAAGGTGTCATTTGATATAAACAATGTAGAAATTGATGAATTCTCAGAGTTGCGGGTTCTATTGTCAGAACAAACTAATAAGTACATCTTATGTGGATGGAAAATAATCTTGGTATCATGAGGCATCCCTGTTCAAACTCCGGAAAATACAAAACTAGAAAAGTGTTCTTCTCCAGGGTCAATATATTCATTATGAATAGCTTCTTATCGCTGTAAACTTCGACATGGAAATACCTGACAAAAGTAACCAATTTAACTGATTACCCATAAAAATTAGTTTTGCCACATTATAGTATTGGTTAACAAGATATTAATAATTTTTATTCAACAATTTGTGCTACGAAACTGCTCGTTCATTAATCATTTCCTTCAGGTAGATGGTCGATTCAACAGAATAAATTATGCCGTCCTTTATATTTACTGAAGTGGTCGCTATGGATAAGAGAAGTTGATGCTATGTAGACCTTAGAGATGCATTTGAATTTTGAAAGCAACACACTTTCTCCACAAGCTTTTGCATTTGCCGGTTAATTAACATGTATTCAATTATATACAACTTAACCATGGATGAGATGTTTGCTCCAAAACTAAGCGGATTGTGTGTTGTCAATGAAATTCAAAACGGACGGGCAGGGTACGACAATAGGCCTATAAGTAAGAATCCTGGATCCTAGATTCCGGAAGGTTTGAGCAAAATCAGAAGAAAATTGATATTTTTAATGATTTATTGGTCAAACATGAAAAAAAAAATCAGAAAAACTGTTGAAATACCTCTAGAATTCCAGAAGGCTGAACATTTTGTTGGACCCTGCAAACGAGTTACTTAACATAATTTACTTCTAAGTTTACTTACTTTACACATTTGCGATTGCTTATTGCTTATACTCAACTATTTCTTTTAACAGACGATAAAAATGCTAGAGTCAATGGATTCATACATAATGATATATTCGAGGGAAAGATTAAAACTTCTTCTGGTAAAATATATCAGATTGAACCTTCTAAGCAATACTTCGATGATCCTGATTTCCATTCAGTGATATTTGATGTTGATGATATCAATTATCCACATCCGTATGGTTCAAACTGTGGTGTTAAGGATGAAACAAGAAAGTGGATGTCAAATATACAAAGTTCTGCTGATGAACAGGTTAAATTGGATTCATCGAGCTCGACATCAAGTGATCGTCAAAATCAAGATGGTAGTCACAATCATAGACAAAGAAGAGCGTTTGATCGAACAAAAACTGTTTGTCATCTATTTCTTCAGGCAAGTTTTCTTTGTGATTTTACTCAAGGGTAAAAGGATATAAGTTGTCAGGGGTAATTTTAAATAATTTTATATAAATATTTAAATTTCAATTATGTTGATGTGTTCCTGAAATGAGACATGCGGTAAAATTTTATGATGAAAATAAAAGTTGTGAAAATAATAATATAGGTCTACGGTTAAAACAGTATATATTCTGTTCGAAAAAATGTTTTCAGAAAATAAAACTTGAAGCATAACTGAACTGGAGATAATGATTCTAATGGGAAATAGTACTACAGTCTAACCCGCTGAAGTGCAAGTCATAAATTGCCAACGGTTTTCATTGCATTTATCCGAATTTGCAGTTATCCAAAATTGTTCACCAAGGATTTGACCAGAATATTGTTCAACAGGCTTCAAAGCCAGGTTGCAGATAAGCGGGAATTTCACTTATCCGAATTGCACATAAGCGGGTAACACTGTAATATCTTTCTTTGAAAAAACATCAACAATTAGACACACAAAAACAGACTTTTGCACTTTTTGGAAGCATATAGATGGAAACTTGGATTAAGCCAGGCTGCTGTTGAATGTTTGGTTCTCAGTCACAGAGAAAAATTTTGAAATTTCGTGCATTCAAAAGATTGTGTTATTTTGGAGAAAGGCAACAAAGTGGTTACTAAAAAGTCGCTAAGGTCACAATAAGGGTCCGACAAAATGTTTTACCTTCCGCAAACTTTAAATTTTTGGATAAATTTTTGAGTAATTTTACTGACATAAAAACGTAAAATCAAAGCTTTCTTTTAGGTTTATATCCAGTATTTTGCCTTTTCCTTCTGAATTTTGCTTGCCTTCCGCAAACTAGGTTTCAAAGTTTCCGAACTTTGTCGGACCCTGGTCACAATCAATCTTGAATATCTATATCTTACTATTTCTAATCATCTATTTCTTCAGGTCAATTTTCTTTATGATTTTATTATATAGCAACAGGTAAAAATATTTTCAGAAATAAAAATTGAACCATATCTGAACTGAAGTCAATGATTCTAATGAGAAATAGGATTCTAAAATATCACAAAGGTTTTCTGCAATCAAAAGAGCGTGCATGAAATCTTAAGGTAAAACATGGCTCCAAAAACCGTGAAAAACCGCTAGCTTCAAAAGTTTGATCGGTGATAAAAAGCAGAAATTACTACTTTCCGATAACAATCCAATAAATATCTCGGTTATGGCAACGATTTACAAAACGATATTTAGCTGAAGATGTTTATATTTATTGAAAAGCGTCGTAAATGAAAATGAGTTATTTGCCGTGTAGCATGCAAAATAAAAACACGGAATGAAAGACAATTATAGGCTACGCTGCACTTCAAGGTAAAGCTGGTAAACCTTAAATTTGGATAACAATTAGCACATCGATTTCTAGAGAACTTTGTACAATTTATATTACAGACGTTCTTGCATGTGTCTTTCTTTATTCAACAATATATATCTTGTTGTGGGATTTCCCTTGCTTGGTTTATGAATTGAAATTGAATTTTAAATTGTGAATTCGTGAATTGAGAATTCGCCCTCAAATGAGATTCCGACATTTGTTTTATTTTAGAAAAAGGTTACCACACACTTGCAAATGTTTGTATTCATATTTAATAAACTCGAAAACATTGGGAGACACTCGGGAAGCTAAAAATCACTCACTCGGAGCTCGTTATTTTTTAGTGCTTCACTTGTGTCTCTCAATATTTTCTTGTTTAGTAAATATGAATACAAACATAGCAAGTGTGTGGTAACCCTTTAACAATATGTTGCTTTGAAGTGACTGATAAAACATGAACAATCGATACACACCACATACACAAACAGACTTTGGATTGATCCTTTTCAGTGGCCGGTCCAACTGTATGGATTACACTTGTGATTTATTTGTAAGCCTATAGATGACAACTTGGATTAAGCGTTGCTGTTTCATTTTTGGTTTTGAGTTAAGCTTTCCTGCACTCAAATAATTACCTGTCTATAGTGGTCACTCTTGCAATGTCTAAAATTATATTTTCTATTGAATCAAACCTGTATATAAAGGCCACCTGTCTATAATGGTCAATTTATCTACCTTTTGTGGCTGGCTGTTATATACAGGTTTCATTTTAATTGTATCATTCTGGAGAAAAGCAAAAAAATTATTTGAAGAAAAATCAAAATACCAATAATCACAGTTGATCTTGCAAATTATCGTTCTTGATGCCAGAAAGTGAAAGTTTGAACTGGAATTTTAAAAATGACAGCATATCCCCTAAAATAACTCTCCCCTAAAGGAATACTCCATGGATGCTAAATGCCCAAACTTTCATGAACCATTCATGAACTGTCCGTTAATGTTTATGAAAATTGCGGCCATTCAACACCATTGAACTGTTCATGAACTCCTGGACTGTTTTACGCAGGAGGCTAATGTAGATGCTCGATAATGTTATGTGAACATTCATAAAAGTCTGCTAGCTATTCTACAAAGCAATACCGCGCAGTTTCTATCAGATAACTTTATAACACATCTGAGGCACTTCAGAAGAAAAATTTAATATCGTAGCTCATTTGATGTATCCTTGTTTTCTCATAATGTCAGGACTTTAGTGCACCATAAACAGTTTGAGATCTGATAATGATTTAGCCGGTGAAGTTTAAAATCATGACCGACATTGATTGTTGAAATATGCTAAGCTTGATTCCAAATTAGTCCCATACCTACTGCTCGTCAATGTTGCCGAGGTATAATATTGATGTTTTCTTTATTAATAACTATTTTATTTGATCTTATACTAGGCTGATCCAACTTATACTGATCAATTTGCTTCAACCGAAGACCGTGCACTCTTTCTAATGACACAGCATGTTAAAGAAGCAAGTGATATTTATTCACAGACTAATTTTCAGGGTAGTGCTGGAGTTGCTGAAGGTAAGGAACTAAATTATACGCTTCAATGTTTTCATCTTTAGTCCAATTATTTGCGTTATCAATTCATAGATCTTCAAATCTGAGCATCAGACCCTAATTACACTATGCATGTGCAGGGTTCAACAGAAGTAAAATGTCAGAGTAAAATGCCTCTAGGATTCCAGAAGGCTCTGTAGGACCCAGATAACTGTTGAGTTATCCGAGCTTATCCCTTTATTATACCGGTTAGGCCACACAAATACACTATACGCTTGCTAATAGATACGCTTCACCTACATTGGCTGGGCCACAATAAGCCTACACTGGAAGTGGAATAGAATGCGCTTGGATGTGATTCCAGAGCAGATCGACGTAGCATAGGCCTGTAGTGCCATTACATGTGCTCAACATTATGTTGTGCCTTATTTCTATTCTTATTGTTATCTAAACCTCTTAATCAACTATATAGCACATTGTATTCTAAGATTAGAATGTTGAGTATGCCGTGTGAATAACACATGATATGATTATACACATCTTGAAGTTATTATGAAACATTGTATTCTCTTTTCTATGATCTATCATACACCGCATTTGGATTAAGAATTGCAGGTCGACAATTATTCATCCATAATGCAAGTACATTTATTTTATTTAAACTGTCTGTAGGAGTTACATTTGTCATTGAAAAGATGATTGCTAATACATCTGCTGAATGCGGCGGATCATGTCCATTTGCTCCAACAAACAATATTGGAGTTGCAAAGTATCTAGAACTTAACTCTGAACAAGATCACTCTGAATTTTGCCTGGCTTACGTTTTTGGTTATCGTGACTTTGCTGATGGTGTTCTTGGTCTTGCCTGGATAGGAGAACCATGTAAGTTTTCAGCTGTCTTATACAATCAAACCTGTTATTAAAGTCACCTCATAACAACAACCACCTTTCTATTGTGGTCACATCTGCAATGTGTAAAATAATATTTTCTATTGAATCAACCCTTTTATAAAGGCACCTGTACATTGTGGTCAATTCATATGTGTCTCGTAGCTGGCTGTTGACGCAAGCCAATAGTGATCCTACTACGGATTCAACCTAAGAGTCTAAAGCCCTGTGGGTAAAGGTCCTTACCCCTTCAAAAAACTGTTCAGGGTTCATGAACAGTTCATATACGCTTCATGGACATTAAATGGCCCAAATTTTCATGAACTGAAATCTTTGACCTATTTTCATGAACACTTGCGAACAGTTCATGAAAGCTTGGGACCATTTGACGTCCATGAATTCCTGTACTGTTTTTCGCAGGATAACTCTAACCACTAGGGGTGAGACAATAATGAAATTTACCGATGTTCGATGCCGATTAGTTAGCGGCCGATTAGTTATAACAATCGGTAGATGAATCGGTTTTTCCGATTGTTTCCCATCCAAAAAATCAAAACAAATGAGCAGGAGACAACACATAGTCTTAGATCATGAGTTTATAATACAAAACTACACTATACTTTATATGAAAAACAGAGCGACTGTACTTGTAGCTGTACTGGGCGATGTCAAATTTTCAATTAAGATATCAAAACATTAAATTAATGAATTTTCGAATAAAAACTTTTATTTTAAATTTCATTTCTAAAAACAATCAGTGAAACGATTAGCAAAATGGTTGATTTGTCGATATCGATTATTTCCGATTATTAAAAATTGGCGCCAATCATCGTCAAAATGCATTGTTTTTCAGAATAATTGCCTCACCCCTACCAACAACTACACTATGCCTCAATTGAAACGAAAAATTGGTTTTATTTTCTTTATAGCTGGGGCTGCTGGTGGAATATGTGAAACACACAGGTCTTTTGGTGGACTATCGAAAAGTTTGAACACTGGTATTGTAACAACGTTGAATTATGGTCAAAATGTTCCTTCTAGAGTGACAGATATCACATTTGCTCATGAACTTGGACATAACTTTGGTGCGAAGGTGAGAAATCTATCTCATAATGTATCGTAAAACTTTCAGAGATCAATCCGTTTCAGTGGCTGATTCAACTGTATGGATTTCACTTCTAGAAGATGTCTGAAACTTCAACACCATTTTGCACACTTTTACAGCTCAGTTAAAAACATTTTTATTTCGAAAGTCCTATTTTTAATTATTGTGTCATTTTTGTTTTACTTATTATTTTTTAATATTTATATGATTATCATGAATATGTTCAGGGTTTGGCGAAAGTTAGCCTGCTTGCAGACAGAATTTTTCTTTCTACAGTCTGTCTCTTTATTAGCTCAGATGGCAGAGCAACCAACTTCAGATCGGATCATATCTGATCGACTGTGGTTCAAATCCCCGTAAGGTCAACTCAGCCTTGATTTTATCTGAAACATCAAATGAGTACCATCTGAGGATGGCGGATGGAATGGTCCAGAGGGAATTGCATTGTGAGTAGCTGCGGCGCATCGTTGCGCATTGACAATCAAGACCTATCTGCCATGAAATCTGTTGAAATTGATCTGCAGTATCGCGGCTGAGATCAACAAAGAGCGTTTAAAATCATTTCTCTCAGCGAAAAAAGCCACTCATCTGGAAATAGAGGAGTGGTACGGGTGCCTTCGGTAGGGCGACACCGTCTACATTACTTTTATTTACCGTCGAATCCAACATCCTGATTGTTCATTCCATTCCACTTTTTTGGTGGTTATGTTGTTATTGGCTAATAAAATATGTGAACAATTGGCGAGTATTTTGAAATGATGAAATTGATTTTAATATGAATTCAGTACACACACTTGGTACGTGATACTCGGCGCCAACAATCAACATGGAGACGGATTATACGAAGGAAAAAAATGTCTGTCTGCACACAGGCTAGACAAAAAAGGACTATCGGAATCCTTAGTGATGGGTCGATCCAGATTTTTCGGGATCGATGAATCAAAGAGAAGAATCGATTCAGAATCGATTAATCGTAGTAGAACAATAGTTCTATTGTTTTCGGAGTTTTCTACGTCATCGGCGATTGAAAGTTTAAAAAATTTTTAGGCTTTTGTATTTCATTTCTTCGGAAATTATTCATTATAAGGTTTTCATCAATGGCATTTTCTCTATCAAATGAATAAAATGAATTCATTCCAAAATCCAAATATGTTTGTGAGAATTTTATTATGTTATTTTGTATTTCAATATGTAT
Organism: Haliclystus octoradiatus; assembly: GCA_916610825.1. NCBI lineage: Eukaryota > Metazoa > Cnidaria > Staurozoa > Stauromedusae > Haliclystidae > Haliclystus > Haliclystus octoradiatus. Next base: position 13,194,755 of record OU744454.1, on the reverse strand, counting down.
TTTTTCAGTCGCGTGTTTTTGTTTTTCGTATAAAACGCTAGTATATTTCGATGCCATTTTCTTCATTAAAAAAATAGAATAACATGCAAATATTGAATCAAATTAATTATTCCAAAATAATCTGTGTTTATGTTTAGAATTAAGAACATAAATTTGAATGATTTGAATTAAAATAAACTGTTTTTACCCTCGCGTGTTTTCGGACATGTTTTTATCATAACGCTGGAAAGGTGATGACCTCTTCATGATAACAATAGACAATATCAAAAATGGTGTCAAATGGCATGGCAAATAATTAACGGAGTTGAATTACCATGCTTTCGCGATGTAAACAAACATATTGATAGAACGTTTAATTGCGAAGGAACATATCAAAGAAGCTTTGTTTTCAACAAATAAGATCTTCATTTAGAAAGAACAGAACACAACATAAATAATGAACTATTTTACTATACAAAAAGCTCTTGAAGAAACAATAACATTTTATTACGATTTATCGATTCACAATTTCATAATCGATTCACGAAAAAATAATCGAGTAATCGATGAATCGGACCCATCACTAGGAATCCTAGATTCCGGAAAGTTGGAATGATTAGAACAAATTCAGATGAAAATTGATATTTTTTATGATTTTTTATCAAACTTTAACAAGAAAACTTCAGAAGAAAATGTTGAAATGCATTTAGGATTCCAGAGGGCTGAAACTTTTGCCTGACCCTGAATTTATGTTTAATGATGATATAACTGATTATTAATTTTTTTACTCCCAAATAGCACGACGATGTTAACAGTGCTACATGCTCACCAGGAAGTAGTGGTGGCGGAAACTTTATAATGTACCCTCGAGCAACATCTGGTAGCGATGTCAACAACTTTATGTTTTCAACATGCAGTAGGTCTGCAATGTGGAGTGTTATAGATGCTAAAGCAGATAGATGCTTTGAAGGTAAAACAAGAATTGAAAGCTTATGATTTACCTTAAGAATAGGGTTGACTCATAAAAATCAAAACTCAAATTGATACCATTTACAAACAATTTGTTTGAAAATTGACAGATTGATCTATTGAGCATACAGTCAATATTGCATAATACATTATCGCGGGGACCCCAAAGAAAATAACGCATTCATTAACGTAATACAAAATTTTGAAAGAACAATAGAAATGAACAGAATATAGAGTAAACAAAGAAAAGACCGCAAAAATCCTTCTTGGGATCAACTATGCGGAGCGTATTGTTCGATAAAACGCACTACAGTGAAACCTGTATATAACCGCCACCTATGAGAGACAGAGAAACTGATCACTATAGACAGGTGGCCACTTTATACATGTGACTGTTATAACAGGTTTGACTGTATATGATAATTTATTGTGTAATTTAGTTCCTGGAGGTCCAATTTGTGGAAACAAGATTGTTGAAACTGGTGAAGAATGCGATTGTGGTTGGGATGGAGAATGTTCTGATATATGTTGTATTGCCAAAGGACAAACAAATGCTTGTAAATATTCCACATTGGCGCAATCAAGTAACAGATGCAGGTAAGATGAATTTTTGAAAAGTTTTAAATGCTTTCTAGAAGCAATATTGACGAGCAGCTGAGACATGCGATTTTCAAAATTTTGCTTTCCATGTTTCAACTTTGAGCTGATAGTTTTTAGATGGTCCATGCTCTGCAAAAAACAGTTCAGGAGTTCATGAACAGTTCATGAATGTTAAATGGCCCTAAAGTTTCATGAACTGTTCATGAACTGTCCATCAACTATCCGTGGGGGTTTATGAACTGTTATTGAACAGTTTATAAAAATTCGGCCCATTTAACGTTCATGAACTGTTCATGAACTCCTGAAATGTTTTTCACATAGGATATTGCATCTTTAAGTGCAAGCCAAACATACTAAAAAATGCTCATTGTAGACTATACTGAGCGATATCAACTTTTGAATTAAGATATCAAAACATTTAATTAATAAATTCTCAAATAAAGAAATTTTATTTTGAATTTCATGGTCTGCAAACAATCATTTCAACAACTGACAAAGTGGTTCACTTGGCGATGCCGATTATTTTCCGATTAGTAAAAATTGGCACCAACGATCGGCAAAACCGATTGTTTTTAGAACAATTGTTTCACGTTTACTTAATTTGACAGGGATAACAGTCCTAATGCTTAATAAGGTGATGTCTGTCAAGATCGTTGGTTGCAAGCATATTTTTGAGAATTATATCTCATCACTGCAGGCACAAGTTTCGAAATTCAAGAATTTTGTTCTTTCAAAAGACATTGCTGTCTCAATTAATTAACAATGCATAGATCATGTGACATTTCTAAACATTTCTAATGATCATGATGAAGAACTGTTCAGGATCAACAATCAGAATGTACAGTGCCGGATTAACCCGTAAGCTAAATAAGCTTCAGCTTAGGGCCCTTCGTTTTAGAAGGGCATTTGAAAAAAATCAATTTGTAAGATTTTATTTTAAAATTTAAAATTAATGTAGGAATTCAATAATCAATTATAATGAGAATTGGGGCCCTTTGTGGTTAACTGTCTGTTGAATTGAATGGCATATTAAATGATAACCGAATAGCAACAATTCCAAAAATAGTTTTCAAAAGTAAACATTCAACAAATCATAAATGTTTTCATCATTCGATATTGTTTTGAATAGTGTAAAGCTAATACAATCAGCAAAACAAAATAAATTTGATAAAACAAATAATACTGTGCCTATTATAATTTTTTAAAATCCTTTTAAATACTTCGAAATCATCATTCTACCAGTATCAATGACTGCAATAGCAACATTAGATTTTTGCGTGAATCGTTTTTTTCTTCGGATAAAAATAAAATGGCGACTATGAAAATTCAAACTGAGATGATAGCTAGAAAGAGAGGCTAATTCTATGTTTTCCAGCCCAGTTTAGGGCCCTTTGGAGAGAGAGTGCTTAGGGGCCCTGAAATGTTAATCCGGCACTGACAATGTAGTTGCAATTGAGATTTGAGTAAAGATGTATGTCAATTAGCTATAGTACAAATAAATAGAAGTATCCCTTTTTAACAGATATCGATTTCAATGCTTTTTTATAATGATTTATCTTTGTGTGTATTATTATCTTTTCTACAGTTTGTCGGATGGTCCTTGTTGTGATGGTGCCACATGCCAAATTAGTGCCGCTGGTTCTAAGAATTGTAGTATGGCATCAGAATGCTCACAGGCATCACTTTGCGAGTATCCTTTTATAAGTTGAACAAGTTGTTATTATTATTATTTTTTTGGATTTATCATTTTTCCACAAACCAGGTAACCTTGCAGCTTTTTTCACCGGGGTTGTTGGTTAATTTGTTAGTATTTTGAAGCTTGTGTGCGTTTAATAGCCGGATGCCCTTCCTGACGCCAACCTATAGTGCTCCGGACAGGGATTGAACCCGAGACCCTGCGGGCCGGGGTCCAAAGCCCTAGCCACTACACGAAGGACGTTATTGGGTTGTTCTAGATAATAATCTATTAGCTGTTGACCTTCGAAGCAAACATCTCATATTGCTTTAATCTAGAATCTGTATGATGTTATAGCATCCCCTCTCCTGTGAAAATCAGTTCAGGAGTTCATGAACAGTTCACGAACAGTTCATGAACGTTAAATGGCCCCAAATTTTCATGAACTGTTCATGAAATGTTCATGAAGTGGCCACCGGTGTTTATAGAAAATGGGGGCATTTAATGTTTATGAAGTGTTCAGAAGTTCATAAACATTTCATGAACATTAAATGGATCCAAATTTCCATGGATTGTTCATGAACATTTTGCAGGGGTTATCACAACCTTAGGGATGGATTTCCTTAGATGGCACAGCAACCAGACTTCAGATCTGATCATATCTGATCAACACTCGCTCAAATCCTCTGAAGGTCAACTCACCTTTGACTTTATCTAAAAGATCAAATCAATATCATTTGCTGTAAAGTGATGGAATGGTCCAAATGGAATTACATTACCAGTTACCTTGCCAAAAACATTTCATGAGTTCATGAACAGTTTTATTAACGTAAAGGGGGCCACATTTTCATGAGCTATTCATGATCTCCTGGTCTGTTACTGTTCCTGAACTGTGGCTTATCGATGTGCGTAGATAATGAGCGTTATAGAGGAATTATACAGACACCATTGTTAGAGAGATACCGTCTCAACTAATTCATATACTTACTTACTCTATTATGATCTTATTTTGATAAAATATGATTCTTGACTATTTCTAAAGTGGTAATGCTGTAACATGTCCAAACGCAACAACTAAACCTGATTTGTCATTTTGTCAAAATGAAGCTAAAGTTTGCAAGAATGGGGTAAGTTGATACAATGAAACCTTCTATATATCGGCTAACTTTTTCTACAATGGTCACTTGATCAATCAATTGCAATATATTCAATAGAGTAATAGCAATAAAAATTCAAATTCAAAATGTTTACATTGAATAGGTTTAATAAATTTACATTTCAAAGTGACCGTTTTTCAATCGATGCAAACTGAAATTCACTGTTAACTGACGTTCAGCGTGTCTTATACCTGATCACAATGATTAACTGCCATATAATCATGACAGCTATCAGTAATTAATTAGTCTATAATAACAACAATACCCCAGCAGTTACTCATCCCAGCCTCATAATAAACTTATCTCTAATTTCCATTCTCCATACAAACTCTTTACCTTTCTCAATTCTGTCACTTCTTGTTTGCATCAGAGAGATAAGTAACTGTTATTTTATGTCTTTTGATGTAGGCTTGTACTGGCTCAATTTGCGAAAAATCAAATGAAGTCGAATGCATGTGCACAAGTGAGGCAGCCTTTTGTGATATCTGTTGCCGTGGCAATGGTACTGATACAACTTGCACATCGAAGAACAAAAAACAAGTTGCAGGTAATATACAGACGGAAAAATTTTACAACTTTTGGCGGATCTCAGACTATTTTTTATCTTTGTTAAACCATATTTATCACCATTTTTCCCAAATGAAACCACTCAACTTGATCAATATATCTTCGATTTCCGACTATTTTTGAAGTATAAATGATTATGTAATCCTTCACATTAAGAATACTTAACAATAGAAAACAGTGCTCAGTTTTATGCACAGTGAAACCTGTATATAACGGCCAGCCAAGAGAGGTAAATAAATTGACCACTATAGACAGGTGGCCTTTATATACAGGTTTGATTCAATAGAAAATATTATTTTAGAAATTGCAAGAGTGACTACTATAGACAGGTGGCCGCTTTATAGAGGTGACCGTTATAACAGGTTTAACTGTACTCTGGTACGGATGTGCTGTGTGCGTAATGAGACATGAACATGAAAAAGGCTTTTAAAATGGCTCTAGATGAGTGGCTCTTTTTGCTGAGAGCAGTGATGTTAAACCCTCCTTATTGATCTCAGTCGCGACACTGCAGGTCAATTTTAACATATTGTATGGCAAATGGATCTCAATTATCAATGCGCAAGGATGTTACGCAGCTATTCGTAATTCCCTTCAAAGCATTATATGGGCATTATATCCTCCATCCTTAGATATTGCTCTTTTGATGTTTTAGATAAAATCAAGGCTGAGTTGACCTTCAGAGGATTTGAACCACAGTCAATCAGATATGATTAGATCTGAAGTTAGGCTTATCTGCCGTCTGAGCTAATCCTCCTCTTAACATTGATCTATAAATACTTATGAATAATATAACAGTAAAACATTGGTTATCTTGAAAACACCTTGATGTAGTGAAAACTCTTATATAAATATAAATGTTTCGCTGAAGTATAGCACTTCAAGATTTGTCCCATTTTAAAGAGAAATGGTTGCAATTTCCAGGTTTTAATTCCACAATATTGTCTCTGTTTATATAGGTGCACCATGTGATAATTACCTTGGCTATTGTGATATATTCAGTAAATGCCGTAAAGTTGATGCCGATGGACCACTTTCAAGACTCAAGAACTTTATTTTTAGTAGTGATGGTATTAATAATGTTATCGATTGGATGAAAGAGTATTGGTGGGCATGTATTCTTATTGGCCTTGGTGTCATTCTGCTGATGGCTGGTGAGTAGATCTCAGTGTAGTGGTTAATGCGTTGGACCTCGGCCCGTAGGGTCTTGGGTTCAAACTCTGACAGAAGCATTATTGATTGGCACCAGGAAGGGCATTGTATTCGGCCATAAAACTCACATACACTCAAAATATACTAACCAATTCACTAACTACATCGGTAAAAGAAAGCTGCTAGCTGGCCCTGTTTTGTGGTGAAACGATGCAACCAACAACAACAACAAATTCACAACCAGCTTTTCAGAGTCTACTATATATAGTCACCATGGTGTTCAAAAGCAGTTCATGAACAGGTCATAACAAGTTCATGAATATTTTGTAACAAGTCATTGACATTCTTTAACAAGTTGGTTCATGAACAGTTAATGAATATGTTACACAGCCTGTTTTTGTGGACTTTTCATGGACATAGGACAATAGGCTCAAGTCATTAAAAATTAATTTTAAAAATATTTGCCTTCGAAAATCTAAAAAAAACGGAGATTCAAAGTCAAATGATGTGTGTGTGTCTAATTTCATTATCATAAGAAGTGACGACAGCTGTCAAGCATTTGTCCATAAAATCTCCATTTTTCAAGATTTTCACTGTCTGAAACTATAAAACTGCTAGTATATTTCTCAACTAATACGTATCCATTCGCCCAAATACAAAAATAGAACAAGTTAAGGTGGGCATTTTCAATTTTTTTTTTCAAATGCAATCGAACAGCAGGAAAATGGTGTAAATGGTATACGACATCCATTGGTGTTACAATTTTTGCATCTGGATGCCATGTGCTAAATTATGCGTACCATATTTTGCACCATTTTAAGAAACTTTGCAATATAAACTAACATACAAGCCATTTGTTCGTGTTGTATTAATGTATTATAAAATATGCCACTGGTCGCTTTTATTATGTTTGGGGTAAAAACGTCATTTTAAATGCATAGCAGTCTATGTCGGCTATGAATTCAAATATTCAAGTTAACTATTTTTTTAAAAATGACAAGAAAATGCCCTTTTGAATTGCAAGAAACAGTTATAAACAGTTTATGAATTAGAATTTCTTTGAAATATTTCATGAACAAGTTCATTCATGAATGAAGATTGGTTCAGTGGACATAAATTTTTCCCAGTGTTGTGGAATTATCTCCACTCCGCTTTTCTAAATATATGTAATATTTCTTTCGTTAGGTTTTATCAAGTTATGCAGTGTTCATACACCTAGTAGCAATCCAAATATGAAGGCAGCAAGACAATTATCATTACCTCGTACTTTATCAAGAAGACGTCGTCATCCACAGACAAATCCCAACGCATCATCTGCAAATTATGGAGGACGTGGTGGAAGACCTACTAACTATCCGTCCGAAGGAGAGCATCTACCTGGTTATGAAACAGCATTACGACAACCTGGCGGAGGCAATAGAGGTCAACCGGTAGGATATGAAATGCGACATGGTTACAGATAGAAATTGATTATAACAAATCAACCCAACTAGACTATTTATTAATTAATGCAATCGGCATTGGGTATTGGTATTATAACTCTATCATTATTATTAAACACAGTACTAGGATATGTTTATTATTAATATATTAATGAATTTCTAGTTATGAAATATTGAATTTGATTAACCATGCAAATGTGAACTATAAAGAAATGTAATTCTTTTATCATTAAATCATAGGGTTAATTATTTGTAAATGAATATTATTTGGATTTTTGCATCTAATGGCTGTATTGTTGTATATAAAGCTTGAATAAATTTTTGCATTGTTCTGTACAAAAAAAATATAAACATTTTTTTTCTTGGGATACATAAGCATATATATGTTTTGAAGAAAATTTCACTTAACACAAAGGAGTTTGTATTATTTATTCATAATTTCATCTAGTTTATATTCAATTTGTATATACCTTGTACAGTAATTTATTTTATAATAGGATAATATGGAATCGGATGGGCAGGATAGGATAGGATAGGATAGGATAGGATAGGATAGGATAGGATAGGATAGGATAGGATAGGATAGGATAGGATAGGATAGGATAGGATAGGATAGGATAGGATAATCATAGATGGACTAGGTCATGTGTCATTGTAATCAGATTTCATATTATGTGATGGTATTTAGTGCAGAATTGCCTGATTACGCCAGACCTTACGACAGCATAAAGTCAACTCTCATGAGAAAAGTTGTCCCACTCAATCAAATAAATAATAGAGGTTTGACCACAAAACGTTCAACTTTTTTATATCGGGATCATATGTTTTGATCGACTTAAGAGTTCACTGTCCCTTTAGAATTTGCACAATTTTACAATAACAAAACCATGTAACACAATGTCGCATCTGATTGGCTTTACTCGATTTGAGAAATGCTGGACAACTTTTAGTATGAAGTTTTTGTGGAATTAGGGTACCGTCTCTCAGTATCACGAGAGTATAAAGACTCCTGTTTATGGTCCTTAAGAAATGCATTGCAGGCAGAGCTACTGCTCAGTGACAATCAATCAAGGCATATACTTATTGAAATCTCTCAAAATTGTTGCGTCTTGTCAGATCTGTAATAAGTGTTAACTTTGTTAATTTATTTCCATAATTACTCTATACGAAAAGAGCCATTCCACAATATCTGCTAAAATTATAATCATATAACCATTCATCCACCTAGTTGTCTTCATTAGTAGGAGGAGGCTATGGCCTCACACCTGTCAGGGGTCCTCATCGGCAGAAATTTTTCAGATTTTTTTCCAAACAGGTTTTCAATATTGTACATACTGCACTTTATTCCCGGAGGGAGGGTAACTCCCGCTCATTATGGACGGGGAAGTGCCACTTTGATTGATTTTAAGTAAATACACAAAAATGATGCAAATTTTTTCACAAATTCTTGAAAAAGTCAAAAATAGGATACCCAAAAGCTCCAAAATTTGAAATCTCATACCCAAGCCAAAAAGATTTTTCTCAGCTGGAATATGGACCCAAAAAAAGTGGCACGTCCCCGTATAGCTGTCCTAGTGGAGTTACGCCCCAGGATTTTCTTACATTGACTCCTATTTGGGGGAATTAGTAGCCAATTTACAGGGAGAATCCAAGTGCCACCCCTGACTAGGAAGCTGTAGATGGTTATGATTTAGTAACACAACATTGAAAAACAACGTTTCTTGCTAGTCAATTCAGCTAAAAGTTGATAAGTAATTTTTAGAATGTTTATACTATATTAATTATAATAAGAATAATATAATGATAAAGATAGATTTATCTATCGTCAGATGTGATAGTGCTCAATACCGATTAAACATTGGCAGAGCTGTAATACATAAGGATGGTGACTGAGTCAAAGAAAACGCATTCTTAATTTCTGTTACTATAGTTTCACGCAGTGTGCGATCATCAGACAGTTGATACTCAAGTAACAGACATTAAGAATGTGTTTTCTTTGACTTAGTCACCATCCTTATGTAATAATAATAATAATAATAATAATAATATGCGAACAATTTAAGTTCGGATCTTTGTTTCATTTAGAAGTAATTTTTATCATAATTCATGTTAAATAATTACATTACATTACATAACCCTTCTGAACAAGCAAACAAATTTGGTATCCCTTAAACTAATTATAGCATATCATACGATACATACAGCACCTAATAATTAAGTTTACATGAATTTCTTTCGCATGACTGGTACATTGAATGTCTCAGCTTTCAGAATCATTGCAGACAAATATATTTATATCATATGGAAATTAATAATTTATTTACAAAAAGATAGAAGAGGATTTGATAATCTCAATTTAAATCTAGATTTGAATCCTAAGCTATCATGTAATCTGGATAATTCTTTCCGATGATGACTAAGCACATTCACACATTATAACGCATGCGCAAAGAATATATGATGGCACTCAAAAGCTTGGTGTGATTTATGGTGTGATCTTTCGGTTTGTTTTGTTCTGTAAACGTGGAATGATCTGATTGTGCCTCGATTTTGCTCTAAAATTATACGAAAATTAGAGCAAATATACAAGATAGGAAGGTAAAATGGAGCAGGATGATGATGGGGTCACTATTACTGTCGACAACGAAGACGAATTCACTGGTCCGTTGGTAAACTCATCGCCTGCATTATTTACGCAGATTTTTAGCGAAGGTAAATTTTCAAAGTTGACAAATCAATCATATTTACAGTTTCAAATGATACGGTTCCTTCTAGACAATTTATAACTAAACAGGCTTAGGTCACAGGTAGCACCTCACTTTTCGTTGGAATATAGTTTGAGGCCACCATTTGATTTCCAGCAACCACCACTGTCTAGCATTTGGCATGCATAGTGCTAATAATGAGAAAGCAAAGTTTGCCGCACCAACGTCAAATCGAGAGCACTATCTTTGATCACATTACTTGTCAATTTAGCAAGATTAAGATATTGTATTAGTACTGGTCTGGTCTAGAACTGGTCCATCAAACTGATAGATAGATCATTTATAGATTTTTGTCACCACATAGATTATGACAGGAACAATCAGGGTAGGAAGTTAGACAAATATCTTATGATGTGCGTAAATATGACCTAAAGTCTGTCCTAAAAAATCCTAAAGACGGAAAGTACTACAGCTGGTCTGGACATCCGAAGAAATCATTTTTATAAATTTGATATAAATTTGATTGAAAATACGTCATAAGAGACAGATTCATTTTGAGTTTTTGATTCTCATTACTGCTCTTTTATTAGTTTTTAGCTACCATGATTTATGCTACCACTTATTCTGATAATCAGTGTTCGACAAAAGTAGGAATCCTGTATTTCTATTGGGAGACTAGAGCAAATTCTGAAGAAAATTGATAGTTTATGATTTACTGGTCAAACTTGAACAAAATTCCAGAAGAAAATGCCTAGGATTCTACAATACCAACACAACAACCATGAAAATGCCATGAAAGCGTTGTGAAAACATCATGAAAATGTGTAAAAGTGAAAATCATAAAAACATCCGTATTCACGATATTAAAACGTGAAAATGCCTTGCAAATGCCATGAAAACGCAATAAAATTTCCCGATTTTTTTCATGGTTTTGCTGTTAGTATAGCCTGCGTACCAGCCCCAAGGTTTTTTCTGAAACCATAGGGTCTGTGAACTAATGTGTGATTTTCAGCCCAGCAAGTTCTCAAGAAATTGAAATATGATTTATGCGTTTCTTATTAATCATTCATTTCATCATGGCGGCTGCTCAACTGACTACGGCGTGTTTTGATGAAGATTTGTTTTCAAAGAGTTGTGATTATGTCTGTTCTCTATTTTTTATCGAAGAAATGCGTTTGGCACAAAGGCAGGCGATCAAAGCCTTTATTAAAGGAAAGGATATAGTCTTTAGTGCCAACACAGGTTATGGGAAGTCATTTGTTTTTCAATCCCTGCCGTATATCGTAGACGCGAATAATTAACCATAGGTGTGATCTTCATTGGACAGAAAGCGGCGTTTTAGTTCACAGACCCTATGGTTTCAGAAAAAACCTTGGGGCTGGTACGCAGGCTACTGTTAGTAATGCTAGAAGGATGAACCTTTTGGTAAACCCTGTTGATTATATCATGTTTATGTTTTAGCTGTAAAGGCTTTACAGAGTTATGGATGGTACTTCATATTTGGTGTTATTATATTGTATTGTTTGTATACATTGTTTAAATCTCATATACGAAAATGGATTGATTCTTTCCAAAGGCCATTAAGAAAAAAATCAATTGGTAAGTAATTCACTTATGTTTTGATGACAAATAAATAGGCATGTTACTTTTATAGTAGTCTGCGTTAAAGACCGCGATTCATTCACAAAAGAATAGCGTCTGTGTGATTTCCGCAGTACTCTGTCCAGCCATTTTACAAAAGCCTGAAGCGGAAGTTTCGGATCGATACATGGTAAATCTATTGTTCTTAGTGAATAAATTCATCACCTCTGTTCTATCAATGAATTGTCATAGCTACGAAGCCTAAAATAGAACTTATTGCAATCATATCAACTGAAGTAAACAAAGTAATGTGAGAATCCCATCTTGATTTTGCATAATTATGTGACATTGATCTTATTCTGATACGAGGCCCTGACAGGGAAAGCGAGCAATTCACACTGACCCTATTCTTTCGTGAATGAATCGCGGTCTATAACGCAGGTTACTATTAAAGCAGCGTAGACAACTTGAGTGCTTGTTTATCATACAAGTATACGTATAATGATATTACTAATATTAACAACAAAATTATTACTAATGATAATATTGATAAGATATGACTGTAGAATTACATTCACCACCTGTATATAGTGATCACCATACAATGTCTATTTAACAAGTTGACAGTCCGAGTTGGCTACCGTTGAATAGTCACTGAGGTCCTCCGGTATCCAGTTAAACCGTACTCAATTTACATCTGTCCACGTTTTTACTGTACTGTTATTGATGAAAAATTTGATGTACCAATGGTTTTTGAGATCCTATTCAAACTTAGGACTTTTACTTTATGCATCAGTAAGCATGTTATTGTGAATGAATTGATAAATAGAATATTTTTATCTGTAAAAAAGAGTAATTCTGGTAGCAAATACCAAAGGTTTTCAAGTTTTGATAGAGTCTCATACTTAAAAGTTTCTCATACTTTGATATAATTATAGAATTTAAAATGCTCAAAATAGTTTCTGGATTTGTTTATATTAATTACCATGAAGGATGATTAGAATAAACTTATCTTACATTACTTAGTTAAATTAATATTAAAAACTTTACTTAACTGCGAGCTGAAAGCGTGGACGCTTCACACTGAGTACGGATTGACTGTTAACCGGTCCTCCGAGGGATATTTTTGTTGAGGTTTGGCCTATAAATCAGGTAAAAAATATCTACCGTATTTTCTTCTGACTTTCAAAATCCAGCAATCTCGAATCCCAGAGTCCTACTTTCGTCACACCCTGTAACGGTGTCATTAATTTCATCCAATAGACCCTGAAACTGCATTTGAAATCCAGCAATCGATTGCTGCTGCCAGACAGAGGATGCAGGATAAAGTTAATGCTGAAAGTCTACGTCGTATAGAGAGAGAAGAACTGGTAAGTGTTTCATAGCTTAGTTAAGATAGCTACGAGAAGTAGCTCAGATGGCAGAGCAAACGAACTTCAGATCTGGTCATATCTGACCGACTGTGGTTCAAATCCCCCTAAGGTCAACTCAGCCTTGACTTTATCTGAAGCATCAAATGAGTAACATCTAGGATAGCGGATGGAAAGGTCCAGAGCGAATTGCATTGTGAGTAGCTTCGGCGCATTGTTGTGCATTGACTATCAAGGCCTACCTACAATGAAGTCTGTTGAAATTGATCGCAGTGTCGCCGCTGAGATCAATAAAGAGCATTTAAAATCATTACTCTCAGCGAGAAGAACCACTCTTTTAGAAATAGAGGAGTGGTACGGGTGCCTTCGGTATGGCGTTACCGTCTCAATTACTTACTGATGATAGCTATCTGATGGCCTTTGGACATTCTAAGGGGATAAAGATTTTGGTATACACTAGGTACAGTGCTCTATAATTTTAAAAACGTGCCAATCAACCAATAGATGTCCTGACACCATCTCCAACATTCAGCATTACTCACGTAGCTAACCAGCCCTTAGATACTCTGCTAAGTCAAGTAAACAGTATTGTAGATGAATGGCTCTTTTCTCTGAGAGCAATGATTTTAAACGCTCTATATTGATATCAACTGCGACACTGCATATCAATTTCAACAGATTTCATGGCAGATAGGTCTCGATTGTCAATGCGCAACAATGCACCGCAGCTACTCACAATGCAATTCCCTCTGAACCATTCCACCCACCATCCTTAGATGTTGCCATGCTAAATCAAATTATCAATGGATTCCTAAATTGTAGAGGCTAGGACGCTAGGAGAGGGACTGAAAAATGTTTTATGTTATAGACAACATATACATGATGATAATACAGACAATCGTCGACAAAGTCGCAGACACAGATTTGTAACAATAGAATTCTTGCAGGCACATTATTTCTACAAATATTGTATTTCATTAATATTCAATTCTCGGTTCCCCATTTGAGAATGTTTCATCACTATTTTAGATAGGAAGATTAGTTTAGAACATTTTTTGAAGCCGTAAGTTTTTTATACCATTGACTGACCCGATGAGTTATATAAAAATAATTGTTGTTATTTTAGTGATTGATTAATGACATCTATTTATCTAATGATATTTTATTGCAGCTTAAGCAAAGAAAGAGAGAAGAAGCTATTCAAAAATATGACGAACAACAGCAAGGTCGAGGACGTACACTGGCCGGTTCTGCCATTTCTGTAAGTCTTGTTGTCCATCTTTACATGTATGCTGCTTAGCCCGCTTGTCCATATGAGCATGTTGAGCAAATACCATCCTAGTCATTTTAATTAATTGTTTAAGAAAGCATGTTATTAATAACATATAAACAAGCAGGTTTACAGACTTTATCAGACCCTGACTCCACTGCTTAAAATACAAAATCAAATACAGTCAAACCTGTTATAACGGTCACCTCTATACAACGGCCACCTGTCCATAGTGCTCACTCTTACAATGTCTATAGCAGTATTTTCTATTGAATCAAACCTGTATATAAAGGCCACCTGTCTATACTGGTCAATTTATCTACCTCTCGTAGCTGGCTGTTATATACAGGTTTCACTGTACATGCAATTAGATTGCACAGAAGATAGTTAAGTGACTCATGCCTAGGTTTACCTTCAATATTTTGATGTTAGAGTTAAAGTATAGTCTGTGTAGAACTTAGACTCAAGTTTTACCAGCATTGTTATTCATTTATTTATTTCCAAAAATCAGGAAATCATGACTCATTTTAACACTCAGAGGTTTACTCTCATTTCAATTCCTTTTTAATATAATCATGGTCATAATATGTTGTATTTTTGTCTTTGCGTATTTCAGGATCTCAAGGATCAAGATATATCAAAACCTGTCAAGTCATCTTCCAGACAACCACTTCGCCGACCAGGTATTTTGTAATTTGCAGTTTTTGTTGTGATGTGAATTGCAACTAATTTGTGTGTGAAATTTCTTAGATCAATATGATATATATCTCTGCTTTCAATACGCAATAATACACCCCCCCCCCCACACACACACACACACACACACTTCCCCGATACACCCGAGTAGCTATAGAACCAAAAAATTCCTCTAAAATTAAACCAAGACGTCCGTAAAATAAATTAATTTAGTGATACTAGTAATAAAACTTTTTATGTAATTAATCAGTTCGGTTATATAACAATGAGCAGCGATTGTGTCGTGTGTCATGCAGTCTGATGTTATACAGAACGAGCCATGCTGCAATTCCTCTTTGTCGACAAAACGGTAATAAAATACAAATGGGTGCAAGGTTGCCTGGTTATTAGTCCAATGAAATCCTTGGATAGAATCCTGCACCACGAAAGTATATTTTTCTGCAAAGTCTCCTTGCACCAACACCCCCCCCCCACCTTCCTTCAACGCCTCTTTCTTCTCGTCCATGAACTTCGCCTGTTGCTTCGCAATGAAGTCATGTGTTTTTAGCATCTTTATACTTTCTATTAATTATTTCTATTAATTAAAACATACGATGCAGTACACCTCACCAACTTCACCAGATTTGTCCTATCTACTGACACCCACGCACAATATTCAACTTCTTCGGTTCCAACGTCTTCAAATGTATCTTCCAATTTGTTGCCAGATCATCACTCCCCGGGCAAACAATACATGAGCCTAAATGGCATTCTGGCAAAGAAGGTTTACACATTGTCAATGCAATTAAATGTTTATAATTAATCTTGATGTTATGTTCTTCATCTTCTTCTATTCCAGGTATAATTCGATTGAATTCTTTTATGGACTCTAAATTAGAGCCCATAAACATTAACTTAACATTCTGGTGTATGGCGCAATTGCATGCGGATGCGTACCACCCGATCCAGGAAATACTGCCTCCTTAGGCCACAATTGTGCAAATTTGGAGACTCCAATTTTCAACTGTGGTTTTTTTTCTTTGAACAGTTGACAGCAGTAGTCTCCTCTGTTTGTGTATTTTTACACCATCTTCTCTGACACTAACTTTATCTTTTTTACCTGGCAATGTTCTGCTAACTTCATCTGACAGGTAAAATTCAACTACACTTTTCACTGTGCTATCTTCAAGTGTTCTTCCCTGTTTCATGTTCGGCGTGGCAATAACACCCTTACGTTGTGCCAGCTTCTTGGCCTGATCTGCCATGTAATGGGTGATAGCAAATTCCTCTTTTATTTTCCTTGCACTCTAGCTCTTTGGCACAACAGTAAGAATTTGCAGCTTGTCTGCTTGTGTTGATGCTGTGGACAATGCTCTTTTTAATTGAGTTATAATTTCGTCAAGGTCTTTTTTGTCCTGATTTTCATCCTCCTCTGCTGCTACACCTAGCTTTCTACACACGTTATCTGCAATAAATAAAAAAAGAATGCTAGTAAATACTGTTCATTTGGCGGATAACTACAAATATATTACAATAGTGGCAAGTATGTCACCACCATGCGCGCGGGAGCTGCGTAATGAAAAATAATAATAGACAGGATATTTTTTTATGAATACCATATATATGTCTTGCCAAAAGGTAGAATGGAAATGGTGCGGCCTTGGTGTAGTGGCTAGGGTGTTGGACCACTGCCCGCAGGGTCTCAGGTTCAATCCCTGTCCGGAGCACTATAGGTTGGCGTCAGGAAGGGCATCCGGCTATTAAACGCACACAGGCTTCAAAATACTAACAAATTAACCAACCACCCTGGTGAAAAAAAGCTGTAAGCTTACCAGGTTCGTGGAAAAATGATAAATCCAAAAAAAAAAAATATATATATTTATACTGTTATACTGTTTCTAGAGTAGTATCATTGACATCAAATATTGTGTTTAAAGATGAGAATGTTTAGAAACAATAATTCATTTTGATTTTTCGTGGTTAATTCTTAGTTTTCACATTTTGCAATAGTTGAAGGTCTTTTGAGGCATGTTTGGATTCCTCTATGAAAGCAAAATAATGTCCCCAGCTAACATGAGGCAAATTGATGGTGTGTCAGTTAGGAAAACTGGGCATGTCGATGTACAAGTAATTGAGCTAGCGTGATCATTACTATATCTATTAAAAAGATTAGGACTAATCTGTGCTATATTATTGGAATAAAGGCTCTTTATTATATTGTATAATAGTCCATCAATGTTCAAATTTCACTAATAAACCAGGATGCTAAACGGTGTCAAATGTGTCCCGCAGATCAATAAAGTAGGAAAAAAGTTGTTTATTATTTTGTGTGTATTCTGAAATAAGAGTTTTGAGACAGAAGAGATGATCTTTGGAAACCGCCTATATATCTATGTCATGTTTTGATAAAGATGTAAGAAGTCTTTCATAGCTTACCAAGGATGCTAGTAAAGTTTATTCCTTGATAGTTACATGAGTTTGATTTATTGCCAGATTTGTGAAGTGGCAAGATAAATGATTCTTCCCAACAAAGAGGAAAGTAGCCGGAATTGAACATTTGAATCCAAAGATTTTTGTGCATGCTTATCAATTTGTTAGCTGATCCATCTATGAAAGAATTCCGTCTTTTCCTGGTGATTGTTTTAGTTTCAAAAGTTAAAGAGATGTTGTTATCTCGTTGTCATCTATTATTCGGTCAAGGTCTTAAAGTCGGGTAACTGGAAGTCTGCAACATCCTCTAGGGTTCAGCCAGGAGGAAGATAAATAACCAGAGGTAACGAATGAAAACTATGTAGCGTTTTTGTTTTGGATGATATGAATACTCTAGACGCTCGACACGAACAAAACATCTCTTTTCCAAAATATCCAAATGACTTTGTGGAAAGACTCGTTGTGAGTTCTACCATGCTTACATTTTACTAAACCATTTTATTTGGCAGTCTGGCAAATAATAATAATAATAATAATAATAATAAATTTTTATAGCGCCTATATCATTTGCTCTAAGCGCTTTACAATATCTAAGTGTAAAAAAAAAATAAAAATTTACAATTAACATCATATTAGTTTCGAACTTTAGTAAAATTAAAAAGTAAAAGTAAACGCTAATGATTAATACACATTTATGTGCCTAAAATATAGTGTCAATAAAATAAAGTTGAGTTATTAACTGCCAAAAGCTATACAAAACAAATGTGTTTTCAATTTATTAATATTAAGATAATTAAGATAAATACAGGCTTTATAGTCTCCAGAACTCAAGTTGGTAACACAGAGACTAGCAATTTTTCTTTGTTTTTACTTGGCCGCAATCCTTGCATATATAATGCATAACAACAGAGACTAGCAATTTTTCTTTGTTTTTACTTGGCCGCAATCCTTGCATATATAATGCATAACAACAGAGACTAGCAATTTTTCTTTGTTTTTACTTGGCCGCAATCCTTGCATATATAATGGATAACAACAGAGACTAGCAATTTTTCTTTGTTTTTACTTGGCCGCAGGTCCGACAAAAGAATTTACCTTCCGGGAACCTGAATTTTTTCGCAAATTTCTTCGCAAATTTTTCCCGGAAATAGCGTTTATAGTCATTTTTTCGTAAATTTTTCAACTTGTTTCAAAAGCCCGTCTCAGAGTCATAGGTATGGAAATTTTCATAAATATATAGCTTATCTTTATACCTATAAATGCGAAAGTATGCCTGTGCTCCATGGTAATGTTTTCTGCTGTATTCTCAGTCGGTTTTCAAGTAAGATATAATAATAAGTATGTTACGTATCATTGGAATCGCTGTTTTTCAGTTGTAGTTTGGATGGGCTTCAATTTTGTTATTACCCCCTTCTGATTGGTATAACTAAAGAAATATACTGTTTGAAATGCATTACAGCTGATCAAACTTTGTTGTTTGTCAAGTTCCAAGAACACATCTTTAATCAGCAAATTATAGTTTACAACGGAAAGATAATTATAAAACTGTGATCGTAATAGCCGAAATATCTCATCGTTAACAAAGACTTTACAAAGAGTCTGCTGAAGACTTTTACTTAACACGTACTCCGTACTTTCATTTGATTCTATCTCGATACAATCATACGCAAACGCAATTATCTAACTGTTCAAAATATGTTCGATGCTCGAAGTTGAAGCCAACGCAAATAGTTGTGAATATTAAATCGCTAATCGACTCCACTGCAGACAACATCAGTCGTGAATTGCCGAATATCCTGCTACACAGACATGTTCATGTTCTCAAACTGTAGACACTATGAGCATGATTAGACTTCATTTTGTTTCGAAACAAAACTAGACATGTATATATAAAGTTACCGAAATACTTGAATAATGTTTAATGGAAATTCCAATTCAAATATTCAAGAATAATAATTTAATGTAGGCCTACAGACAATGAAAGCCGTGAAGATGCCGAAGTTAGAGAAGCCACGTCAACTCAAAGACAAATACGATAGATAAACAAATGTAACCACGATTTTCAAACTGAACGCAGAATAATTTTGTTAGTTAGCTCGCGATGATTGTGAAGGCGAGATGGAATAAAATACTTCTGCGTTTACGAGTTTGCGAGATCACATCAATTAATCATTTATTCAATTCGAATGTTGTGACGCCTGACGTACTTCACACATTGTTATGAAACAAAGCGAGTGTGTAATGAGACACTTACGTTGAAAATTGAACTGTTTATTATGTTGATGAATAAATAGACATAGTTATATTAAATATAAAGCATGTAAATATTAATTCTTATTAAATAAATTATATTAATTTGAAAACTTCGGATAACTGACGAAATCTTCCAACCTTCGGAATTTAATTTACAAAACTTGAACGGGAAAAGTTTAAATTCTTCGGAATTCTTCGGAATTTGCCCAAACCTTCCGGGAACCTGGTTCCCAGGTTCCCGGACTTTGTCGGACCCTGCTTGGTCGCAATCCTTGCATATATTATGCATAACAACAGAGACTAGCAATTTTTCTTTGTTTTTACTTGGCCGCAATCCTTGCATATATAATGGATAACAACAGAGACTAGCAATTTTTCTTTGTTTTTACTTGGCCGCAATCCTTGCATATATAATGGATAACAACACAATGGTAATATA
Organism: Haliclystus octoradiatus; assembly: GCA_916610825.1. Lineage (NCBI taxonomy): Eukaryota > Metazoa > Cnidaria > Staurozoa > Stauromedusae > Haliclystidae > Haliclystus > Haliclystus octoradiatus. The sequence goes on along the minus strand of OU744454.1, from coordinate 13,174,494 downwards.
TGTTCCATATGACACATCAATAATGATCCCGAATGTCATTGATGGCTTCCAGAGTCATTTTTCCCTCACAGCAAACTATTGTTGGGTATTTCTGCTCATTTGCTTTTTAATATGATCCATATTTTGTTCTTTTATACAGACATGAAATGTTTGTATTATAATATATTTCTGCTCAATTATTTGATGATAAAAGTGAGCGATAAAAAAAAAGTCAAACGACATTTTGACAAATAATTTATATAAAAAAGTGAAATGATTAACAAGGATTTACATAATATAATTACAAATATTGTGTACTACATTACAGTGTAAAATAGTATGATGTACTAACAATACACAACAAGGCAAACAATAAATGACGTTGAGCATTGTCCAAGCGGTGATTAAAGCCTTGGTAGAATCAGACGTACGGTCTTAAGACGTCAGTCGGTTTGTTTTGCCCAATTGCAAATATTTCATGGACAAAACAGCCTCCATCCAATTCATCTTTGAGTTTTCCTATAACTTTTTTATTCTCGATATAATAACAGTGATGAGACGATGGATAGCCACTCAATGACGTCATTTTTTTCGTCAATGTGGCAAGATATACCGTTCTTCTGTTTCGTATATTTTCACAAGTTTTACCGAAAGAGCTGTTGCTCGCCAACTTGAAGATTATTTGTTAATACTCTTTCTTTGTCTTAGTGCGTTTATCAATATATTGAAATAAATATTTTTTTCAACCAAGGTGATTTTAATATGATCCATATTTTGTTCTTTTATACAGACATGAAATGTTTGTATTATAATATATTTCTGCTCAATTATTTGATGATAAAAGTGAGCGATAAAAAAAAAGTCAAACGACATTTTGACAAATAATTTATATAAAAAAGTGAAATGATGAACAATACACAACAAGGCAAACAATAACTGACGTTGAGCATTGTCCAAGCGGTGATTAAAGCCTTGGTAGAATCAGACGTACGGTCTTAAGACGTCAGTCGGTTTGTTTTGCCCAATTGCAAATATTTCATGGACAAAACAGCCTCCATCTAATTCATCTTTGAGTTTTCCTATAACTTTTTTATTCTCGATATAATAACAGTGATGAGACGATGGATAGCCACTCAATGACATCATCTTTTTCGTCAATGTGGCAAGATATACCGTTCTTCTGTTTCGTATATTTTCACAAGTTTTACCGAAAGAGCTGTTGCTCGCCAACTTGAAGATTATTTGTTAATACTCTTTCTTTGTCTTAGTGCGTTTATCAATATATTGAAATAAATATTTTTTTCAACCAAGGTGATTTTGAAAAGAGTAATACCTGGAAGGAAATGGACTAGTTTTTTTGGCTATTTGCAATAATGGTCTATACAGCTTTTCTTGTAATGTATGAATGAATGATAATATCATTACCTGACAAAGATTACAGAGTATCAAGCCATTTTTGAAAATAGAATGTCAGGTTCCTGTAATGTACAATTTAGTTCCTTTTGTTGTTTAGATTCTGAACTAGTTTCGTGCAACTCAATTTTTAGCAAGAGACCACAGCATAACTATGCAACATAATTATGATACGGAGAACACATGCCAGAGATTGATATGATCATCATTTTCGGAGCTAGAGGGTACTCTGAATTTAGATCATGGATACTTGGATGGTATTCCAAATCACATTCTACGACATTTCCAATATCTCTATCATCTGCAATTGTGCCAACCCGGCAAACAACGAATGTTCCCTGAACTTTTGTGAAAGGTTCATTCGGATCTTCAATAAACGTTCATTAAACGTTTTTTTTAAGTCCAGATAACATTCACCCCTCCCTTGTGACCCCTCCCTTTTCAATTGCAGATATTTTGTTGTCTGATATTTATTGTGCTAATTATTACAGCCTCGTATCTGCATTGTAACGATTTAAATTCCTTCAAGTTGTATTCTTTTATTCGCACATAGGCATTAGAAGAATATAGAATTTTTAGGTAGCATGTTGCACATTGTATTAATTAATTACAACACATTAGCATTACCCTTGCAAAAAACAGTTCAGGGGTTCATGAACAGTTTATGAAAATTTTAGGCCATTTAACGTTCATGAACTGTTCATGAACTGTTCATGAACTCCTGAACTTTTTTCGCAGGGGAACTATTTATTTGATGATATAGTTCAGCTAATTCTACATATTTTGGTATCAATATAGAGATGATATTTATATCATGATATTTATATTTTATTTTAAAATATTTTGATAAATTTGTGTTCTCAAGTTTAAATATAAGTGATAGCATAATAGATGATCACGACATAGTCGTTTACTCAGAGTCGCTTGGTATTTGTGGCTGCTCCTGATCAGCTAATCTTTTGTTTCTTTGATTTTCCTGACAGATAAAGGATATATATATATATTTGTTAATTATGATATAAATTAACTATATCCAATCCTGCAGTTTTTGCCAATTTTACAGAATAAATATATATATAATATAATAATTATTTTGTATCTAACATCAGTTGAGATAGTGCTCAATGTCATTTTATAGATTGTAAATAATAATAATAATAATAACAGAGTCAATGACTACGCATAAATTTTCTGTTACTCAAAGTTTATTGAGATCATCAGACAGCCATACTATTGAGATACGATTAATAGTATCTGTTTGATGATCGCAATAAAGGGTGAACCTTCGAGTAACAGAAAATGAATGCGTAGTCTTTAACTCCATTATTATTATATATAATTATATATATCTAATAATGTAATATAAGGTAAAACACATATATGTGAAAGTGCTCAATGTTTGTTAAAACAGAGCATAATATAAAATTGAGACAAAGATGAGGCAAAGCCTTTCCGTAACTCCCAAGTTTCACGTGTTTATTTCACGATCATCAGACGGTAATTATATATATATAATAATAATAATAGAATAGAAAGGAGTCAGTACCACACATTCTTTTACTGTTACTCAAAGTTTCATGCCTTTATAACAATCATGATAATAGCCGACAGAAATAAACTATTAATATTATGAACTAGCCTATATGTATTCATTAGCTGTATATGTGATCACACAGTATTACACATTAATTATCACGTTTGATCCACCAGGCTTGTGTGGGCACCCAAATTCTAATTAATCCAATTCACATGACAAATGTCTGAGTCTCCATTGATTCATTTCTTACCTTACAGTATTGGCATATGTATTTTTTTTATTTGATTTACATGTATGATAGTAGTATAAAACAGGGGCTCGCACGATCAAAGGAATATGGGTACAGGAAACACGTAGACATCACGTGATCTTCATTCTAAAAATAGGCATCATACGACGAAAGAATGTGGGTACAGGAAGTAGATGAATATCATGTGATTCTAGTCTAAAAATAGGCATCGTACGATGAAAGAATGTGGGTACAGGAAGTAGATGAATATCATGTGATTCTAGTCTAAAAATAGGCATCATACGACGAAGGAATGTGGGTACAGGAAGTACAAGAATATCATATGATTTTCGAAACCAGTATTTCTTCCGACATTTAGGTCAAAGGTCACAAGCAAACCTGTATAAATAGAGAAGAGAACTATTTCATTAATATCATTAAAACATATATACATCACCAATCGTAAAGATGAAGAGTGAAAACATGAAACGTAAGCAGACTTCAATGATATCTGAAGAGAGCATCCAAGGTCACAGTAAACAAGCCAAGAATACATCTGGATCATTGACTTACGACATTGAAGACATTGATGGTTATGACGATTATAGTAATAGCACTCTTGAAGATGCAGAATTGGATAATCAGAATGAAACCAAAGACGCTGTGATAGAAAGCCCCGAAATCATAAAAAAAAGGTTGATGTTAACTAAATATAATTGTACAAGCCTGAGTAAATTTAAAGTACTCTATGAAATCAAAGGCGACATTCCGACTGTTATCGTGCGAGATTTATCGGACCGCGCGACTTTACCGGCATTCGGCTTCAAAGAACAGTCTGTCACGAAGAAACTGTTCTACGCCTCATTGCAATTATTATGCCGTAAAGGTGAAAAAATGGCAAGTCAAATGAAGTATATTGATTTCACCAAGATTTTGGACGTGTACACTAAATTGAAAGACAACCAAGTATTTCAACCATTCAAAATAGAAGAGGAACCATCGTGGAAATTGAAAACTATTTTCATTTCAAATCCATCCCCGACAAAGAAAAGCAAAATTAGTATCTCATCAATGAAACAAGGGCAATATGCGATGTTTGTTTTACGCAACTTCAAAGACGGTGAGGTAGTTGGTGGGATCTATCTTTTTGCATCCGAGCTAGTGAAACTGTTAAAGATTTTGAACTCCCGTTTTAGTATTGAGACTACTTATTCTACTGATGTATTAACCCAAAAGATGAAGTTAGAAAAGGCACAAGATATCGATAATGACAGTTTTTTCATGTAATTGTTCATTACTTTTTTTCTATTATTACTTTTTTTTTAATGTTAGCATGGAAAAAAAAAAAAAAAAAAAAATTATTATCACAACATAAGTTGCATGTGATTTAGAAATCCATCCAATAATTCATTGATAGAATCAAACTTTTCCTGGTCGGTCTTGTCAACCTTTTCCAGTACCAGTCTGAATTTGAATTAAAAAAGAAGAAACAAATAGTAATTAGATGCACATGATAGATGGAAAAAAGGAAAATATAATGTCTAGAATACTTACAGAACATGAGCGCACACACTAAGCGTGTAAATTGTATTGTAGTCTGAGAGAGAAAGAAAAGAGAGCTCATAAGAAAAAAAAATTAAAATAATAATAACAATGACTTTGATGATTAGCTGGATAATCATGAAAGTCACACGGGAACTTCAAAACAAATATAAGCATAATTACATACTTCTTGATCTTTGCATAAGGCATTCTAATAATGCCCACACCAAGGATCTGATGATACATAAACTACTTTCTTGCCTATCGGCAAGTAGCATATACAGCCTGCGCATAAGAAGACAGAAACGAACCAATTACAGTGTGCTCTGAACAATTCTGAACATAAAATTGAATTGTAATAGCAACGAACTTACAACTCTGTCTCTGCGTTATTTCCAAATAACACGTTTAAGCTGGAGGATAAAAAAGAGAGCGTTACTATCATTTACTGTTATTATTACAATCATTACTGTCATTCTCATTACCATTGTTAGCATCTACACTTCTAACCATTAATATTATCATTTACATTAAGAACAAAGACACCCATCTTAAATCATCCAATTAATTCAAATTCAATTAACTAGAATAGAATCTCACCCGTATCTCAAACTTTAGGTTGATGGCTGTTGTTCATCTGACTCCTGTTTTAAATCCATGGTGGATAAGGTTTCGAAGACGATTGAAAAAAAATTGGTTTCGTGCTTTTATACCTTTTTTTTTTTTGGGAAATTAAAAAAGAAATATGTGATCTGACGTTATCCATTGCATAATGCATCAGTTTTACATGAAAAAAAAAGACATATTGATGACGGCTACGCGTTGTTTCAACAACACGGCACTTATTGAAGGTTGTTTACCTTTGCTCAGCTTTACCTTTACTGTGTAGCCGCATAGTAGATGTGTATTTCCGAAACATTATCTCGTAACATATGTGATTGCACAATTACATATTCCATAATCTACTAAACCATGAAAAAAAAGACACATTGATGACGTCTACGCGTTGTTTCAGCAACACGGCACTTATTGAAGGCTATTTACCTTTGTTCAGCTTTACCTTTACCATGAAGCCGCATAGTAGATGTGTATTTCCAAAACTCTATCTCCTAACATATGTGATTGCACAGTTACATATTTCATAATCTACTAAACATAAATAAACAAGACAAAGTTCATTTCAATTTCGACCGTCAAATGATGACCTTATTTGCCTAACCTTTGACCCCTTTAATCTCAAAATGCTATAAAAGTGGATTGAATCCGGTTTTTTACATCATGAAGTAGAATGAGAAACAATCAACTCAACGACAAGCTCTGTTTGTTTGATTTATTCTCCAACTGGGAAAGTACATCTATTACAACACTGGAACTATCAACTAATATAAATTGAAAGCAAGTACAACTGGAAAGAAATACAAGGTAAGATCTCAAACAAAAATATTTTAAATGCTAGTAATATGTGATTAAAAGACATGACCATTCTAGATTGTCATGATTGTGTTATCATTGCATGAGAAGGCTCCGAACAGTTTGTGTCAATATAAAACCAGCATCCTCTTCTATTGACCTCTGGTAGCCTGGAAACGTAGCGTTGACAAAATCTCTCACAATCTGGTCGTTAAGTAATCTATCCGTTGGATGGAAATAGTCTCGTAGAATATCATGCAATTCTTTATGACGACATAACAAGAATCCAAAGAACAATGCATACTCTGCACATACAGCTGAGAAGTTATCTTGCAACTACCAATTATCAATATAACTCAAATAGTTTCCCATCGTCTTTAGCTTGTGTTCCACATTGTAAATTTGAGGGGATTTCCCATAAGAGTCCACAAACACCACATGACCACACCCATCTAAATATCAAAGCAGCCAATGTTCTCCGCTCATCCAACTAGGTTCCAAATTGAATACAAAAACAGCTTTCTGATGTTTTCTAACGGGCGTCCAGTCCAGAGCCATAAACTGGTCATGAGCAAACACCCCTGCCGTGTCTAAATGATTCATGTAACCATCACGGGATAGAATTTCTGTGAGCTCTCGAGTATTGATGACGGTTTGTTCAATAGTCTGTCAATACGTTGCGATTTTTATCAATACTAATGCAATTGTCAAAATCGGCATAGAGTAGGATGGATACGGAATTTGGGAGGGGTCCGGCAAATTCCAAATTGACAGATAGATCTCCGGTGACCTTTGGCTCTTGAAACCCGCTCTCGTTAGCAGACGGACTAATATGAAAGCCAAAAATACTGTACCCGTCATTAAAGTCCTCCCGTCGTATATTGAGAGGCTCGTCTAGGAATATTCTAGAAGAGGTTGTAAATAGACTCATGTAGCCATCTAGGTAATCTTGGGTCTTGAAATTGAATTTCATAGGTCTTCCCGGTGTGCTTTTTCCATTCACGTAAACACCCATACTGGTGAGATCGTAATGCTTGAAATTGAAAGGGTTCTGTTTGTAGTCTCCGGAAAAGGCAGTGTTATCCACCATGGCTAGAAAGACTCTCGTGGGGAGTGCCCCAACAATGGCATGTTGCCAAGAGACACTCGTAACATTAGCAGCAATACTATGACTTTTTACCACAACACGATTGAGAGGATACTTGGCATTCTGACTAGACAGACGTTTTTGAACAGAAAGGAACTGGTGTGGAGTCAGGATTTGTTTTCTAGCGCAGAACGTCACTTCTAACAGTTTGACTTTGTAATTTGCATCATTGTCATCACTCATTAGGACAAAGGCGTCCTTCTGCCTGTGCAGTACTATTTTCAGGGGTACGCCGTTAAGCAACAGACGAGGCTGATGGAGTAAATCACTATTGAGACGACCACGGAGCTCAAGCACCTGACCTTTTGATGTGTAACTCGCCCTCTCTTTGAGTCCTTCGTTTTGACCATTCGGGTCACTGACGTCCATGAATTTCGGGGTGTCCTTTCTCCATAGCCCCATGGATAGTTGAGACTCACACGTGTCTTTGCTGTAACTTAGCAAGCTCTCAAACATGCTTCTGTAGGCATGGGTTCTGGTCGCACTTGAGACAGTACGACCGCCTAGATTAACATCCACTTGAGACCATAGACTGGCAATGGGATTATTTACTAATCCGACGTGATGTGTGTCTTCGACAGGCGATACATCACCTTTGACTATCCTCAATCGCACTTTCAAATAGCTATAGGCAAGATCGATGAACTGATCTGAAGAATTATTTATCTGAAATTCGATGGGACCCCCGTCAGCAATACTATTCAAAGGGAAATGTTCTTCCATTTGACCACTTTGAATCACAGCTTGAACATAAGCCGGCTCAAATAATTCTACTTCGGACAGCAAGCACTCTGCTCCGATAGTGGCGTCTTTCTCCATGATGATGATGATGATGATGATGATGGTATTCAAGAGAATATATCCGTGGACCCGCTGGACTTTGCTCCTTTCTTTTTCTTTCGAGATACAGACTTTTTCGATGATGTTGTTCGTCCTTTCAGTGTGCCTGCTCGATACGAACTGCGGTTGTTCGTCTTGCTCTTGAGTTTTATACGTTTTATCGGTGGTTGTGAGAAGACATCGGTCACCATATCACCCAACGTCTCTTGACCACGTCTTTTCAGTGAAGTGCTCAGGTCCATACCACTTCCCACATCACCGAGCACGTCTACTCCAGTTCTAAGTGCTCTCTTTCCTGCTGACAAGAGTCCACGTTTAACCATAGGGGCCACGGATCGGATGAGGGACTTGAACATACCACCTAGACCAGAGCCACCTCGTTGCCTTCGCGGATGCATCATCCTACGACTAGGATCCATGTACCAGTTGTACATTGTTAATATTTTTAAATAAAAATCGATTTCTTCTGTTATTGACCTTTCTTTCTCCTACAGACAATGCCTGTCTCGGTTCGGCTACTCATAGAAACGGACAGGACTTCTTTTGAAGAGCAGGGTCACTAAGCTCTCCCCTCGCAGGAATGACACGAGATCGCCAGTGTCTGTTGTTATATACACGCCAATCGTGTGTATCTCTGTCTGACTCAAAGGTGAAAATTGTGGGTTGGTAAATTTCAGGCTTACAGATTCACCGTGTGCCCCTCGAATGGGTACCACTTTAAGGAGAGGGGCAGAGACGTTTCCAACGTGTTGGTTTTTAATGATGTCTGTATAAACATAAAGTGAATTAAAGCCGTCCTCCATTGACGTCATAAATGGTGAGTCTTGTACCCAGTTACCACCATCCAACAGTGCTTTGCGCGGAAATCCGAGTAAGTAGCTGATATCCGAATTCTCAAAATCCAGCTTGCAGCCGGATGGTATGACAACGGTGGTGTGACCCGAGGATTTATTGTAGTTTATTTTCACTGTCGGCATCGTAGTTGTTCCCAGACCTGCTTCTTTCAGAGCTTGAATAACGTCTCCGGTTGATCCGTAATAACCCGGAGCAAGGGTCAGCGGATACGTTGTGCTTCCATCCGTTATCTGAATCCTGTTAAATCCCTTTCTGACGTTGTACCAAGTACGAGGATATCGTATTTCGGATAGCGCCACTTCCCAATGCCCCTTTAACGTCAAAGGCTTGGACAACTTGATTTGAAAACTCGATGCTTTATTATCTGGATGCAAATCAAGGTTGCAGTTGCTAGCAAGCGTGACATAAAACTCTGTGATCTTGTCAACATTCATGTTCCTTCGATGTCAGATGCTAGAACCCAGGAGTCAAATTCAGGTCCGTAGCCTAGCCAGCGGACAAAATATTGAGTCTGATTATCTTTGGTCTTTCTCTTTCTGATGATCCTCTCGATCCTGTATACCTGAGGGTCTTTCACCAACTGCAGCTCTTCTCGGTAAAATGTTCCAATTATGGGTTCACCGTTGAAATCTTCAAGCTTGTACACCGGCAATCTACCATCGACAATATGTTTTATCTTGAATAGTTCTTCTGTCCAACCAGACAAATAGCTCTTGCGGAACAATGTTCTCTTGTGACTGATCCGCACGGTGTCACCAATGCCAAGCCGTTTGCTTCGACTTGAAGGTCTCTCTTCCAATCTCTTGCGCTCGTAGATGTTGATCCACGCCTCTATCTCGTTGTCCGGGGTGACATCGATGGGTCTCATCTTGATTGAACGATGATAAGCTTTGTTATATCTTGCCGTTAGGGATTGCAAAACCGGAAGATACCGACGTGTATTGTTTTTTGTGAAATAGGCAAACAGTAAATTCTTGAAGGTCCTGTTGACTCTCTCTACGACCGAAGCCTTCTTTTCACTTTTTGTCGAGAACAGTTTGATGCCGTTAGACCTCAAAAGCTGTAGGAAAGTTCGATTATAAAATTCTGTTCCCTCGTCACTCTGAATTCTCTTGGGTTGACGGCCCGATCTTAATATCTTGACAAATGCCTTTGTGAGTTCTGCTCCGGTTTTGGTTTTCAAGGGCTGCACCCACAGGAACTTAGACAGTACGTCAATGCACATTAGCAAATATCTTGTGCCGTTGTTGACCCTGGACAATTTGCTCAGGTCTACTAGGTCCACGACCCATTGTTCGTCCATGCTATAGACGACGACAGGGCGAGTTTTGAAGTTCTTCCTAGAAGGGTGATGTAAAGAGTATGTCCGCTGGGTCTTCAGCCATTCGGTCACCTGCTCCCTAGTCAATAGAGGAAGTACTTTCTTAGCCTCACGAAACAGACTTTCTCTTCCAGAATAAGCAGCTGGACTGTCCAGGTCATAGTATAGACTTTCCAACTGAGTGGAGGTGGTCTTATCGATTGTAGAACTCATCTGCCGCGTCTGGATGTGGACAGTCTATCTCGTCGAAGCCGTCCGGTTGATCTTCCGACTCTTCCAAACCATCCGTCTCGGACGTATGAAGAATGATTTCAGATGAACAGCAGATAAAGATACACTTTAGTTTCTCGAGTAGTTCTCTTGCATTAAATTGAAATGACATCTTATCATTACAACATCCCACTCTCAAATGACAATGCTAAATATCTACATGTAAGTTATATCTGATTCAATTCTATCGCCTGGAGGCCGTAGAAGACAGCCACGGTAACTTTTTTGCCGCCTTGAAAGGGATTCTCGACTTGGGAGAGAACGCCCCTCTCACACGCTTTCTCGCCGTTTTCAGAGGTGCAACGTTCTCGACGCTTCCATCACTTTCAACGTCTTCAAATGTCACGTCACTGCCATGATTATCATCATCATCATCACTGGTCTTTCGTGACTTGGTGCCTTGCTTGTAGGATCGTACACTCTGCAATCGTTTTTTATTCTTGATCCAATCCATGGGCACGTTGATCTGAGCTAAAGTCTTGGAAAATAAGGCTTTGTGAAATTCAGGTATATGGTCATCATCCCCCTTTCTAGTGCGCAATATATTCAGTACCAAGTCGGTGACATTTGAACCGGGAATGACCCGACCCTTGTAGATGAGCTCTCCACGATCGTTCCACCCCGCGATTCCCTTGTTGTTCTTGATGGCCTTCAGTAGTTTTTCTCCTTGTGGACGTAGAGATTTGGGGAGTGAATCCACTGTGACGACTTCAATATAATTTCCTCCCTCACTTTTACCCTCTTTGTCCTCCCTAGAGCTGGGGGATGCCTCTTCTCTGACACCGCTTATATTGAGCTTTACAGGTACAGGTTTCGGTGTTGTAACTGCTTTTCGCCAATGCTGAAACTCGTTGAGATCCTCTACGTATTGCTGAACCTTTTGATCTTCTGGTACGTCTTCACGTCGTAGGTTTGCCTCGATGTCCTTGTGCGCTGTCATCATGGCATGTTTCTCCGGATTCAGTATTGCTTTGCTGTCCGTCTTTGATATCAAAGAATCGTACATCTCGGGTGAGATCACTACGTGTCTTCTAAAGTGGGTGGACATCACTACAGAAGAGCATTGGCTAAAAGCTTTATCAGTGCACCTATAGGTCCACCTCCTTTCTGGTTAACCAATAAATTGCGTTTAGTTTTCACCGATTGCTTGGGCTTGACAAGTTTTCTCAGCAAGTTTCGATGTTTAAACAGCTTTTTCTTTTGGTCGGGCTTGATGGGGATTCGACCTTTCAACACGTTGAGAACTATATCGCAAATGGAATGGATGAGCTCTGGGCTGGCGACCTTGAGGAATTGTTGCTGATCTTTGTGTTTGCACGTCGTCAGCGCCTTCAGTATAGGTAGGTTCTTCTTCACTCTATGCGTCATGTCCGCGTGGAGGCGCTGTTGTGCATGTCACCGTGGTATGTTAGCAACTGACAGAGAGACATTTATCTGCACGAGATATGTAGGTACAAGGCATCACGTTCGCTCCTGATAGTTGTGATGTGGGAACTCGTCTGGCAGTATTCTGGCACGAATGCGAAACTTTTCCGGCGTGGTCGATTTAAAGTCGAGAAATAGATAAGAATGCGGTTCTCTGACAGTGTCTTGATAGGCCTGTTGTAGGAATGTGATGTTGTGAGGGCTGATTTGTTTGGCTAGATGGGTAAACTGCGAGGCATCTCTCGGGTTCTTAAAGATGATCATGTAGTCCGAGTTTCGTGATATCAATCGCTGGTCTTTGTGAAACAGATCTTGTGTTAGCATGGCCACACTCATATTGTCGTGACGACCCTTGAAAAACAACTCGGCGATTCTTCCATCCTTGCACTTGTCCATCATGTCGTTTAGCACAACCAGAGTGTTCGTTTTGAGGTCGAGCATGGATGTCAAATCGTTGGGAAGACCTTCGATGTACTTGACTGCCATCTTTAGCTTCATCAATTCATCGTAGAGCTTGGGTTGATGTTTGGTGTAGCACCAGATAACTTGGTTGATATCGGGGGTGATCATCACGTCTCCGTATTTCAGCAGCCTTTTCATAAACTCTGTCTTCCCCGAGCCCCGCGTCCCCGAGACTAACATGCTGAACGGATGATGCAATCTCACGTCCATGGTTCACTGCAATGGCCAAAATCTGACTCGTTTTCACTACCCCGCTTTTGTTTATACAAATCTGACAAAGAGAAAGGCTTGCCTGGGCTTGCCTGTATTGTCAGTTGTCACGTGTCAGTCTTGACCATATTTGTAATGTAGATTACCTTATTTGGTTACCTTATGTATACCCTCGGCTATAAAAGTTGACTGATATTGCTCATTTTTTTTTCATTGACAGCTGCCCTCACCATCTGTCTCTTGAAGAAGCACCGGGAAAAGATAGAATGCCTTACAGATGTCAATCATGTCAGAAAAGATTTACAAAGAAATTTTCGCTCAAGAGACACATCATGGAGGTACATGGAAGCAGGAATTTCAAGTGTCCAACCTGCTTGGTTGATTTCTCACGGAAAGAGCATCTTAAAAATCACGCTTCTATTTGCAAAAGGAATCTAGTAGGAAAGTCAACCAATTCTCAAGATAACACAGAGACCATCCCACAAAAGACTAGTGTTTCACTCCCGAGCGGGCCTGTGCCTAGCAATGACATTGTCATCGTGGGAGACTTCAAAGATAACCTGCCACAGTCCGATGATGAGAATGATATCGTTAATCACGACTATTACATGGATCGAGTGCGTTATGAGCTTGGTGCAGATGATGCCGTCTCAGACAAGGTAAAAATATTGTACAAACATTATGTCTGTTGAAACCCTGCAAAAGAAATTTTGAGATACCATTGGTCCGCTCAATATTTTATTTCTCGTTTTGTTTTCAACTCATTGTTATTCAGGTTGTTCCAGAGGATGATGATGATGATGATGATGATGATGATGATGATGATGATGGTGATAACAATAATGATGCTGCTGCTTATGATGACGATGATAATGATGATGTGGCTAATTTTGACCCGGAATTGGCTGCACGTGCTCTTTTCAAAAACATGACTATTGCTGATGATATTAGCACTCCTGTTGATGTTGAGCAAGTGAATACAAACCATGCTACTACGCAGTCCTCCAGCACTATGATTATTGACTTTTCTCAAGCCTTCATAAATCCAACAGCAAGTGAAGACCTAGAAATTGATATGCTTTACAAGTGTGAGGTATGTCACTTGCTTTTTGTGGACGAACAGCAGCATTTAAATCACGTGGGATGCCATGATGTTAAGCGACCACACATGTGTTCATGTTGTGGTAAGTGCTACGCCAAGAAAACTCAACTCGAATTGCATGTACGTCATTGTCGTGACATACTCGACCAGCATTTTGATGATACCAAAGTACAGCAGGGTGGGTCCGGAGTGAACGTTGAGAGCACTGATGATGGATCTACTTACAATGCCGATCTACCACCAACGGTGAAAAAATCTTCCCTAAACAAGACAGCCATTGTGTATACGAAAGAGTTTGGTCCGAACAATGTCAGTAATTCTTTGTTTCACTTCAAACAGATGGTTTCGTTATTCTCCGACGTTATTGCCAGAGAATGCCGTGAGAGATCTGCGATCAAGTTTTTCATTTCAACATCGGTCATTTTTCACAAGTCTGATGATGTGAACGAAGTGACTGATCCCCCAGTTGTATTCCGTTCGGAAGTTTTTCGCCTGCTCAGACTGGATAAGAAATTGGATTTCTTTCTTGATGTTGCTCATGATCAACTACTTAATAAAATTGAGCAGTACCAACAAAATGGCTCCTCTTGGGTTTTCAGCCATTTCGAGTCTCTCGACGTTGGCATAGTGTCCTACGAACCTTTGCGTGGATCGTCGTTTGTTAGCTTACCTGATGAATTGGCGGCACGGAAAGCCACAGTCAACGTCAAGAATAATGACAACCGTTGTTTCATGTGGGCAGTTCTAGCAGCTCTATATCCCACCAAGATAAATCAAAATCGTACAGCAAGTTACAAGAGACATGCAAGAACTTTAAATTTTGGAGATTTAACCTTTCCAATAGAATTAAAAGACATTGATAAATTCGAAGAAATGAACTTGATATCTGTGCATGTCTTTGGTTATGAAGATAGAAAGATTGTCCCACTGAGGATTTCCCACAATCAACACACTTCTCGCCATGTGAATTTGCTGATGATTTCCGATGACTACACTCCTATAGAAGACGAAGAAGTTGAAGGTGAACAACATGAACGTAGAAGATACATCGATAATTTGGACAATCAGATGGATATTGATGTGCAGAACCGACAAAGAAGTCATTACGTCACAATTGATTCCCTGAGCAGGCTCCTAAGTAAACAGCATAACAAGCGGAAATCGAAAACACATTTCTGTCAATATTGCTTGCATGGATGTTGGTCAGCGGAAGTGTTGGAAAAACATATTGATCGATGTAAAAAGCACAATGCTCAACGCGTCCGATTACCCTTGAAAGGTGACATTAATAAAAGAGACATAGTGCAGTTCACAAAGTTGGAAGCTCAGATGCGTCTTCCATTTGTGTTTTACGCTGATACGGAAAGTCTCCTCATCAAGACAACTGACCAGAACGTCAGCAGTGGAGGTTCAACCAAAGTCGTTTCTCAACACGTGGCATGTGGATACGGACTTATCCTTAAATCGTCTTGTGAGGAATACACGGAGCAACCAGTGGTTTATAGGGGTCCAGATCCTATGACACATTTTCTAGATACCTTAGCTGAAAAGTTGGAAAAAATCAAAAATATTGTACGTAATCCAAAGAAAATGATCCCCTTAACACCGTATCAACAGAGGACGCATGATGCTGCACAGAACTGCTACATCTGTGGTAAATGTGGATTTTCGTTATCTAATAATAAGGACGGGAGGCACAAGGTCATGGACCATGATCATATCACCGGACATTATCGTGGTGCAGCCCATTCTAATTGCAATTTGCAATACCGGCTTGATCAGGATCGCATTAAGATCCCTGTCGTGTTTCATAATTTGAGGGGATATGATGCTCATCACATCATGGGTTCTGTGACTGAGCGTCATGGAAAAGTGATTGAGTGCATTCCCCTCGACATGGAAAAGTACATTACTTTTAAAATCGGTGGAGCCACTTTCCTGGACTCGATGCAGTTCATGCCATCGAGTCTCAGTTCTTTGGTGGACAATTTGTCAATGGAACAGTTGAAGACGTTGCGTTGTTACCTGGAAAAAACAGACATGTCTGACGATTTTGTTAATGAGGCGATGAAGCTGATGAAGAGAAAGGGCGTGTATCCGTATGAATATATGGATAGTTGGGCACGATTCGATGAGTCTTCCCTACCACCAGCAGAATCGTTTTACAGCTGCATTACAGAAGAAGGCGTATCTGAACAGGATTACCAGCACGCTAAGAACGTCTTTGAATCGTTTAATATGAAAAACTTGGGAGAGTATCATGACTTTTATCTCCTGACGGATGTGGTGTTGTTGGCAGATGTGTTTGAGGCGTTCAGAGACACTTGTCTTCAGCATTACGGACTTGATCCGTGCCACTTTTACACTTCGCCCGGTATGGCTTGGTGTGCAGCTTTGAAGATGACAGGTGTCAAGTTGGAGCTCTTGTGTGACGTAGACAAGCATCTGTTCTTCGAAGAGGGCCTCCGGGGTGGTGTGGCAGTGATTTCACATCGTTATGCCAAAGCAAATAATCCCAGATGTCCTGAGTACAATTCCAAAGATCCTACATCTCATTTGGTTTACTGGGATGCAAAGTGAGTGTCATGTGTTGGCATCGTATCTGTTTTATTGTCTGGTCTGCATGAAAATAGATGTCTAATCGAGCGCTTTTATTCTTCTCTTTTCAGTAATTTGTACGGCTGGGCCATGTCAGAGCCACTTCCAACTGGAAAATTTCGCTGGCTTTCGGAGTCGGAAATTTCCAGTTTGGATTTTGGCACCGTTTCTGATGACAGTGAAATCGGATACGTACTGGAATGTGATCTAGAATATCCTCCGTCTATTCATGATCAACATTCCGAGTACCCGTTGGCTCCAGAAAAGATGGTCATCACTCCCGACATGCGCTCCCCATGTCACAACTATGTACTCGATCAAGAGAATGGATCGTTCACAACTAGAACATCAAGTTCTACAAAGCTCGTTCCGAACCTCCGAAACAAAGAAAAGTACATTGTACATTATAGAAACTTGAAGTTTTACCTCGATCATGGTATGATACTTGGAAAAGTTCACCAGGTAACCATGTCATCATTTATTGAGAGATTGAGCTTTACGTTGTGTACAATTACTTTCAATAACAGTCGTTTTCATTTACTTCCTATATCTTTAGGTATTGTCATTCTCACAGTCTGCTTGGTTGAAGGTGTTTATTTCATTTAATACAAGTAAACGCGCCCAAGCAAGTAACGAGTTTGAAAAAAACTTTTTCAAGCTTGCCAACAACAGTTGTTTTGGTAAAACGTGTGAGAATTTACGAAATAGAAGGACAGTAAATCTGGTAACAAATCCACAGAGTTTAAAAAAATTGGTGTGTAAGCCGACTTTCAAATCCTTTAGAATATTTCATCAGAATTTATGTGCCGTAGAGAGGGCTCAAGCCGAACTGTATTTGAACAGACCTCTTTATGTTGGATTTTGTATCCTTGACTTAAGTAAACTGCTTATGTACACCTTTCATTACGATTACGTGAAGAGGAGATATCCTGGGCAGAGATCTAAACTGTTGTTTACAGACACCGATTCGCTAGCTTATACTATTGAAACGGAAGATATTTATTCAGATATGGCAGAAGACCACACCCGTTTTGATTTTAGTGGCTATCCATCTGACCATCATTGCTATTCCACGGAGAATAAAAAGGTTATTGGAAAATTTAAAGATGAACTTGGTGGAAAGCCTATGTTTGAATTCGTCGGGCTTAGGGCCAAGCTTTATGCTTTCAACTTTGAGGGGAAAGAGGTGAAAAAAGCTAAAGGTGTAAAAAAGACCACTATTCAAAAGCATCTGTCTTTTGAGGACTACAAAAGATGTCTCTTCGATTCAATTATTGTTATTCGTAGTATGACCCAGATCAGGTCTAAAAATCATAAACTACAAACTGTTACCATGACAAAGAAAGCCCTCGCGTCGTCCGATGATAAGCGGTACTTGCTGGCAGACGGAGTAACGTCACTGCCATACGGACACAAAGACATTTCTATAGAATAGCGTAATTATATGATCTAGAATGATCTAGAATTGATTTGTAAATACATAAAGAAACATTTCCAGATATAACTCATTAATCCCTTTGTTAGTATATTTCTCTTTTACTTGAAAAAATACAATTTATTATTACATTATATCATGATTATTTTTTTTTGTAAAACTATATTGGATTCCCATCTATTCTATCTTTACTGTTGTTGAATCTTTCTTCTCGGGTTGTTCTTCTTCCACATTAATCTCATCTGACTTTGCCATGCTCCTCTTGACAGCGTCAACCCACTCGGGATCACGAAGTAGATCGACTTTATGCAAGTAGAGTCGTTTGGTATTTATTGCCATAGTTTCATTCTTGCTTAGAAATGAAAACAGTTTTGCGTTGGCGAGTTCCTCGTCGACACGATTGATCAAGTCGTAGAACGTGGTGTCTATCTGGGCTTCAAAGTCAGCCATCAGACATAGATCATGATCCTTCTGGGATGGGCAGTCGTTCTGACAACCATAGCACAAATCTTTCACGACGTCTGGAAAAATCTTCAACATCAGCTCTGCGTAGACAGTGGCCATCTCTAATCTATGTCTCGATTGCCATGATGTAAGTTCCAATTCATCCACTGTTAGATGTGTCACTGGCACTTTTTCATCTTTGTCTTCCTGCATCTCCATCTGTATACTCGTATCACCCATCCTATCTACTTCGACTTTCTGTAATTGTTTACTGTAAGTCTGAAAAGATCTCTTGATAGAGTTTAGTGCTCTGATAATGTCAGGGATGCTTGAAGCGTGTAACAGAATTGATCCCATTTCAGTACCATTGTTGTTACTTTGTTGCATCAAGGCATATAATCCTTTAGTTCTATTCTGTTCATCTACATGAGCCGTTACATCCACATTTGTGTAAGAGGATTTTGTGCTTCTCCATGATTTTAGCATTTTCTTAAATAGGCGCGTATCTTTCTTTCTTCTAAGTGTGTCTCTTGCCCTATCCTGGCTTGCATGAATCCATTCTGGAACAGCTGAAGCCATGGTCGTAGTTTGAGTCCTGTCTACTGTAACTGTGCTTGTAAAGCTATAGCTGCTGGATTGTATTCTATTTATACTCAGAATAACACCCGAATGAGGTTGAATATATGCTAGAACATGCTCAACACTACTTTATGAAGCTGTGATATGGGTATCCTGTATATATTTAGACATGACCTCATCTGTCTAATTTATTCTATTCTCAGTACAAGATCACGTAATATATTTTTGTACTTCCTGTACCCACATTCCTTCGTCGTATGATCCCTATTTTTAGACTAGAATCACATGATATTCATCTACTTCCTGTACCCACATTCTTTCATCGTACGATGCCTATTTTTAGACTAGAATCACATGATATTCATCTACTTCCTGTACCCACATTCTTTCGTCGTATGATGCCTATTTTTAGAATGAAGATCACGTGATGTCTACGTGTTTCCTGTACCCATATTCCTTTGATCGTGCGAGCCCCTGTTTTATACTACTGTTGTTCGTTCAACTTGAAGATATTTCGTATGTTTTCACATGTTTTACCAAAACAGCTGTTGTTCGGCCAACTTGAAGATATTTCGTATGTTTTCACCTGTTTTACCAAAACAGCTGTTGTTCGTTCAACTTGAAGATATTTCGTATGTTTTCACATGTTTTACCAAAACAGCTGAGTAGTGCCTTTTGGCGGATCCTGGCCCAGAAAAGCACAAACATTTTTGTTCTATGTCTGTGCTATGTCTGTACTCTATTTTTAGATAAAAACCTAGGTCAAAATCGAACCATATTTGGTCATAAAATGAGTTTAAAAGCATCGCATGTTGTACTCACAGCAGGGGTGTTGTTTGGCGGTTAGGAGAATATGTCAATATGTGAAATCTGTAAGTGTGATGTGTGTTTCATCGTTTAGTATGAAAAAAACTAGGTTGAATTCGGACGTTATTTGCCCGAGATATGTGCAAAGATGGTTCAACATGTTCAAAGGAGGGCCGCTTTTTGATAGAGATGTGTTTGCGATGAGAATCTGTGTAGAGGTTGCATGCAGTTTGTAATGAAATCTATGTAGAGACTGCATACCACGTTCAATTTGTATCTGTGTAGAGACTGCATGTCATGTCCACGCAGTTCAAATCCATATAGTCAAAGTGGTGTTAATTCTTCAATCGCGTGATCTATGGTAGAAATGTCTGTGCTCTCAAATCACGTGATCTGTTCTAGGAATGTCTGTGCTCTCAAATCACATGAACTGTGTTAGGAATGTCTGTGCTCTGTTCTAGGAATGTTTGTGCTCCCAAGTCACGTGATCTGTACTAGGAATGTTTGTGCTCTCAAATCACATGAACTGTGTTAGGAATGTCTGTGCTAGGAAGAAACAGGGGGTATTCTTCCCTCCGGAACAACATGGTTTGGTATAAATAGCTGATGCGGTCAGTAGAGAATCATTCTACATACTATCGATACGAAATGGAGTCGTCAACAACAACAGCAACATCTGGTTTAGGTGAGAAGAAGAAGAGTTATGTTGAACGTAAGGTTACATCAGAGTCGGCACGTAAGAAAATGAAATTGGAAGTGGACAATGTTGAAAGGTAGGAATCGGATGATGGAGGATTAGAATCGATGAATAAAGACGATTTGCTAACATCTCAACTCAACTGTGTGAGTCTGGGAAAGAATGTCGTCATATACGATTTAACAAAAGACGGTAACGATGTAGAACGAATGGTAATTCGAGATGCAAGCGGGCTGACATCAAGTAAAGCCTTCGGTATGAGAAGCAGAGAGGTTATTAGAAACATATTCTTTGGAATGTTGTTAATTGTTCACGAGAAACAAAAGCGACTTTTACGTCAATCAAAATATGGAAATATGAAGGATGTGGTGGCCTTCTCATCTGAAGTAAAAGAAAAAGGTTATTTAGATGATATGACACTTTACGATAATCAATCATTAGATGATAGATGTAAATCGAAAATCATTTGGTTTGATTCGATGTCAGTGGAAAGTCAATATGCTATCGAATTTCGAATGTACGATAGCTATAGTAAATTCATCTTATGTAATAACATTTTTGGTAATCAAACTATTACCGCTGTAAATCTATTTCCAAATGAAGTAGCGAAAGCATTACGACATCTGAATAGAAAATTTAATTTTGTACCAATGGATGTATCCCTTCTGTTGAATACCTCCAGTGTAAACCATGTATCTACTGATAAGGATGACTTTTTTTAAACATATAACAAAATGAAGAACCACTTGTTATGAAATGATTCTTTCTCACTCATTTTCATGTTTATTGATTTTATGACATGGTCTCATTTCCCACCTGTCAGCTCAACTTCAGTTGACGTTAATTAACCAATCTCAACTGTCACATATTTTCAAATTGATTCAATTATAAGTATACTTAGTGTCAGTGCTTCAAGAATAGAAAAGACAAATTTATTTCAATTTCAATTATTTTTCAAACATTTAACAATTACAATTC
Organism: Haliclystus octoradiatus; assembly: GCA_916610825.1. NCBI lineage: Eukaryota > Metazoa > Cnidaria > Staurozoa > Stauromedusae > Haliclystidae > Haliclystus > Haliclystus octoradiatus. The sequence continues at coordinate 13,153,214 of OU744454.1, read as the reverse complement.
AATCACCACATCTCTAAAATTATACCAATTCCAGAATTTTTTTTATTCGCCAAATTCCTTGATTGGCATCATACGCAATCGCCCACTCATTCTCTGGACACGTGAAGACGGGACTACAAAGTAAAATTAAAATTAAGTAAATTAGGAAATGTTTGAACAACAATTGCAAATACAACACTGAAAATAAATGGGTGAGAGGTCATGATGATGAAAAATGCATTGTCGATTGTGTAGCAGTTGATTTATTGAAACATCAACAACAAGTTTGAGCTGATTCTCTCTCTCCAATGAATTACGTAGAGTCAAACCAATCACTTGCCCCTTGAATATCACCATACAAGTTCTCAGTTTGAATAACATAGGCCAAACTATCATTATCCGTGAATAATACCTTTGATAGACTACCAGGGTAACGTCGTTTCATATAATTGTAGTGGAAGTCAATCATTAACCATTTGGACAAGTCCAACACGCAGAAGCCAGCATAGATAGGTCGGTCTAACACAATCTCAGGAAACGACCGCTCCACTGCACACAAGTTTTCATGGAATATTTTGCACGACTTGAAGATGGGTTGTGCAGCATACTTTTTCATAGACTTTTGATTGTCAACCAAGGTAACACTCCGACGTCCACGTAAATTTTCCAATAACTATACACAAATGAGAAATAAGAAAAATATTATTCATTTGCAATACCTGTGATTAATCACTTCTATAAAATCCAAGTATCCTTAGCAATCATTCATTGTCTACCCACAAACAACCACCTTTCTCAAAACCACCTGTCCCTAACGACCACTCATTGTAAGTCCCTATGATTAGCCACCTCTCTAGAAGCTACCTTTATTTAACAATCATTCACATGAAAATTGAGTATTTCATTTGTGAAAACTTACCTTGCCGTATACACTGTTGTTGAATAATTTGTATAAGGTTTTGGAAAATTCATCTGTAGCTTCAGCTCTTTTCTGAGTGTTGAAGTCAATGTATTGTTTCAACCAAGGTCGTTGCTTGAATGTTAACACACGATGAACCTTTTTCAACACCATTCCCAATTCCATAAAAAGAGCCAAGTTGCGATAATGTACCACATACTTTTCCTTATTTCTCAAGTTAGGAATAAGTTTTGGACCTGAATCAGCAATCTTCCCATCACGCAATTGCGACATGCCCGTTGTCATAACATGCAACTCTTTCTGATAAGGTGATAACATGGATGAGTCAACCACGATGCGTTCTGGGGCTAATGGAAAATCAGCATGCATGTCGTGAATGTCATGAGGATATTCTAAATCACACTCAAGAATGTAACCGTCATCACTGTCTTTGGCAATTTGTGAGACATCCAATTCATTCACTTCAGATTCATCTAGCCATCGAAAACCACCAGTGGGTAAGGATTGCGACATTGCCCAACCATAAAGATTGCTGAAAGATAAGTGGAAAAAATATGTGAAGATAATACATTAGTTTCACTAGCAGATTTGCAACACGATTGTTAATTCACAACTTACTTTACATCGAGATAAACTAGAAATGCATTGGGCATATCAGAGATCTAGTGCAATCAGTTAACATAATCATCAATGGAGTATTTTACCGAAAATAATCAAACAGTTAACAGGAATCACTTACGCCTCGCCGGCCTCGTCATTGATTAGAGTTTTTATTCTAAATGAAAAAGGACTACAGATGAATGTTCTATTTTCAGATATTGCTACAAGAATTTGTCCGGTAAAATACTGATAATTTATTGAAATAATAAGGTGTGGATTATAGATAAGATTTACTTACGCAATGACGATATCCATAATTGTTTTGGATATCTTATTATACCCTCTGATTTACTATCGTCTTTGTTGACTATGTATACCCTCTCTTTATCGTCACCAATTGACGCTAACTTCACAAACTGATCCATGGCCAATACGTAATTACGTCGTTTAGCCTTCGTTTCATTTGCGGTTTTCTTCGTTTTGCTCGTCATCCTTTCGTAATAGCCATTGACGATCGCTTGCTTTCGCATCTGCTTACTTAAATTTGTAGTGCTGTTTGGACGACGTGGTTGTGTAATCTTCATCTGAGGTGGTTGTACCACTTCCACAAGAGACACGTCATCATCATCATCAACGTTGACTTGGATTTTAACCTTTTTCTGTTGTAGCTCCTCCTCATCCACAGTTAAAATGCTATATTTGTTCTTCTTCTCTTCCTCTGTAAGAAGAACATCATCCCAAGCAGCCTCTCCTTGAGATTCAGGAAAGTTCAAGTACGCCTCTAGACTCTCTGCTTCTGACGAAGTAAATGGTTTATGATCATCAATCATACTGCTATCCATTTCGTTTGTAAGTTGTATGTGAGTTCTTGCTAGTAACTTATGTGAGTTCTTGCTAGTAAAGACGATGTGATTTACAATGATTTATTGTAACATCAACCAGCTATTTATACTAGTTGTGTCGGTAGGAAAAATACCCCCTGCATTTTGCTAGCACAGACATTCCTTACACAAATCATGTGATTTGAGAGCACAGACATTCCTAGAACAGATCACGTGACTTGGGAGCACAGACATTTCTGCTATAGATCACGCGATTGAAGAATTAACACCACTTTGACTATATGGATTTGAACTGCGTGTTCATGACATGCAATCTCTACACAGATACAAATTGAACGTGGTATGCAGTCTCTGCATAGATTTCATTACAAACTGCATGCAACCTCTACACAGATTCTCATCGCAAACACATCTCTATCAAACAGCGGCCCTCCTTTGAACATGTTGAACCATCTTTGCACATATCTCGGGCAAATAACGTCCGAATTCAACCTAGTTTTTTTCATACTAAACGATGAAACACACATTACACTTACAGATTTCACATATTGACATATTCTCCTAACCGCCAAACAACACCCCTGCTGTGAGTACAACATGCGATGCTTTTAAACTCATTTTATGACCAAATATGGTTCGATTTTGACCTAGGTTTTTATCTAAAAATAGAGTACAGACATAGCACAGACATAGAACAAAAATGTTTGTGCTTTTCTGGGCCAGGATCCGCCAAAAGGCACTACTCAGCTGTTGTTCGTTCAACTTAAAGATATTTCGTATGTTTTTTGTTCCTACTCATTCGTTGTCTTAGTGCGTTTATCAGTATATTGAAGTAAATAATTTTTTCAACCAAGGTGATTGTGAAAAGAGTCTATTTCCAATAATGGTCTATACAACTTTGCTGGTAATGTATGAATGAATGATGAAATCATTACCTAACAAAGTTTACCGAGTGTATTGTCATTTTTGAAAGTGAAATGGCAGGTTTCTGTAATGTACAATATATTTGTTTTTGTTGTTTAGATTCGGAATTAGTTTCGTGCAACTCAATTTTCAGCGAGCGGAGTACATCATAGTTGTACACAACGGAAACACATGCCAGAAATTATGATTATCATTTTCGGAGCTAATAGATACTCTGAATGTAGATCAAAGATACTTAAAGGGTATTCGTAATCACATTCTACGACATATCCAAATATCTCTACGTTTATTATCCAGTTGCCTACTCATTGAATTGATGGTAACATAATGATATCTGTTCCCATTCTTTAGATCAACATAGATCTTATTATTGAAGTTGATGTTGTCATTTCTATCTCCTTCTACAGTATCCTTTTTATTCTTTTTCTTCTATGTGTTTGTAATCTCGACCATCAGATCAACATGATGGAAAGGTTCTTCACGAGGAGAACTACAACCATTTTTTTGGTCCTCATAACCTGATACATGTACGTAATAAAGTCCATATCCTTGATTTGCCTATATCCTTCAACACCATTGGAAAACTCAAATTATCCATGCTTCAATGTTCTTACATATTTCTTATATCTTCATACCCGATTTGTTAGTTTTCACTCAGATGCGAAGCTACCAAAACTTCCCACATAAACATTTCAAATGGAAATTGTTCTATCAAGTAAATTTGTAACAATACTGGAAATAAAATGAGAAAAACTATATATATATATATATATATATCAAGAATTAATACAAGATTATTTATCAAAAGATTCAACTTTAACGTATTCTGCATTGACTTTATCTTTACATTCAGGGACAAAAGTTTTGTTTCATCGAATATAATTAGCTGCATGAGTGACAATTTAACAACCATGTCTTTTGCAAATACAGCCAATATCTAGCATATAATTGGTAGCCAATAATGTGATGAGCTCTTCTCAGATCAAGTTAATTTGTAAAAACAATTTATTTAAATGAAAAAGCGAAAATCATATATACGTGTGATTAAAAGTTTAACTTGGAAATCTCAAAATTAATTTCAAGATTAATACATTTTATAAATTCATTGCCACAATTGTCAGGGATGGAAGATTTTTTATTGAATATAATTACCTGCATGATTTTTTTATTTTTAATTTTTTTTTGACATTTCAATGTTTCTCAAGTTCCCAATATTAATCATGTAGTAAGTTGCCATTTATGTGGGAAGCATCTAGCAGCTTTGAAAGAGGGAATTTTTCCAAGGGCAACCCTTCGATCACGACATATGTCATATACCCTTTTCATATCCATATAGCATTAATGGTATATTGCCATACTTTTTCCATTGAAAGCGTTAAAATTGAGTCCATTGTTATCCTGAAAGTGGGACAAAAATCTGTGTGAATGTTGGCTTGATGGCAACAAACCCTGCTTTTTAACATCAAAAATGAGATAAGCAACAATTCAGAATATTAGTAAATCTTAATAGAAATATGTTCTTTTATTTTGGACTTTACTTTTTACGGCACTTCATACCGCTCTCGACACACAGCCAATGTGATTTTGTTAAATTTCCTTTCTAGTTAATTAATGGATGGTAGTATTTTCATACATTGTTCAACACAACGTTTTCATGATGTTATGCTAACACTTTTAATCTTGTCGGTGATTGAATGCCAATGTGCTTCTTCGGTTTACCCGTTCTGTCACCCCATCTTATGATTTTAAGACACCCTTGGTGTAGTGGCCTTGGTGTAGTGGCTAGGGTGTTGGACCACGGCCCGCAGGGTCTCGGGTTCAATCCCTGTCCGAAGCACTATAGGTTGGCGTCAGGAAGGGCATCCGGCTATTGAACGCACACAAGCTTCAAAATACTAACAAATTAACCAACCACCCCGGTGAAAAAAAGCTGTAAGCTTACCCGGTTCGTGGAAAAATGATAAATACAAACAAAAAAAAAAAAAAAAAAAAAAAAAAATTGGCATGTATATGAAATTATATCTTGCACTAAAACTGCTTTCATGATGCTGTTTTTCTTATTAATTAATTGATAGTACTGTTGCTTTAATCAAACAAGCAAGCAGTCTCAATTACACTCGGTCAAAAGGAGATATTGAGAAATGCATCTGCCTCGTTTGCATCTATAACGCATGAGAATAAAAATATAGCAGTCGGATATCACTCATTCTCTGCATGATATTGATAATATGTTTCTAAATATCATGCTTTCAAATTTCAAATGATCATGTATTTTATTTATAGAAAATAAGATTAGAATAAATTGAAAAATAAAACCATACGATGACAAAATTTAGTTACTGCTATAGTTCTGTTTACTGAAAAGGTCAAGTCGTTTATTTGTGATACATAGCCTATAACAAATTATTGTAACCAAGCTTACAAGTAGGGTTTTTGATACCATTGAAATAAAATATGAATGACTTTTGACAGACATTCAGAATCGATCATATGTTCGGGTAGACCTCTACCTAACGAACCCCTCCTACCGATAAAATCTCATATTACTAATGTATAGATCAGGTTAAAAATTTCAGAATCAATGTGTTATTAGTTTCCACTTCAATAATGTTTAGTATTATTGTTATTGTGATAGTTTGTTAATTTTGATTTAATGTTTTTTTTTTCAGGAAACAACCCGCTAAGTCGGCCTGCATCTCAGCCATCATACAGACCAAGTAGAAATGGTAAGAACAAAATAGGTTTACATAATTGATATATTCACATTCATAGATATATTAATGATATCATATCATATATTTGATGCTGGTAATTAGAAAATGAAGCAGCTAGCATTGTACTAGATTGGACCATTATTTGCCCATTATTTTGATCATAATTGCTATAACGAGCACATATTTCCAATGCATATTCAATATCATTTTGTAAGTAAGCTGCGATGCGCTATTAGCAGCGTTAACAAAGGAAGATAAACTGAACTTTGAAACACTACGCAAAGATAATTTCTTTAAACTTTTTTTTTGTGGATGGTACCCCTGAAGTGTAAAAGGACCCTGTGCAACATCATTGGATATTTATAGGCTATAAGCACTACACACCTCATGCGGCTCACTAGAAACAAATTCACATCAATTTTTGAAGATGAAAGCCCTCTTTTGAAGCATATGTTGTGTTATCGTCATGCGTTGTGAACTCGAAGCCCCATGGAAAAACAAAATAAAGAAAGTAAAACTTTGATCCTCAAGTATTACATTCCTTAACTTAAAACTTGAAAAAAGGTTTTGTTCGTAAATCGTTGTATGAGAATTGGATTTTCGATTTGTTTGCAAGAGAGTTCAACTCAAAAGCAGCGAGCCGATCAAAACCTGCTGTTGTAGATATAGTGCTCACAGTTTCGTTGTATTCACGGGATAGCCATATTAAAATAGTTTCCACTTCCTATATAGTTTAGCCCGGTTAATTATATGCAAGAAGCCAGTTCTGAATCTGAAGTTTCGTTGTTTTGATTGTGAATAATTGAATAATTCTTTCCTTGGAAAACAAAAAGCAAGATAAAACTGACGATAACCTGGCCTTATTTGGATATGTGAAATTCCATCTTATCTGCAAGCTGACTTTTGAAATTTTATGAAACATTTTGAGGTCAAATTCTGTTCACTCTTTTCAGACAACTTAGAATAAATAAAAATTATTAAAAAAAAATGCAATGTATAAATATTTTGCAATTGACTTGCATTTTAACGTGTGTATTTCCCTGTATTCTATTCAAAACTGAACTATTTTTGATTTCTTCTTTTGACAGATTTCAGCCGGGGTGGATGAGGTTAAGAGATTTCCTTATGCTTTGAATTGAATCAACTCAAAAGCAAAGGAAATCGCATAACTTTGAATAATAATGTGTGTGAATAATGTATGTTTTATTTTGTCGCTTATGAAAGCAAAATCTAAATGCAATGCGAGGGTTAATGCTTGATGTCTTTAGGCAAAACTGTAGAAACTATATTATCATACATTTTAGCTAATATTAATACAATATAATTTATTAAGCCTGGTTTCCATATAGCAAATTTGCCTGCGTCGTTCCCTGCGACATTTGCCTGGACAAGACAAGTGATATCCGGTCGAAACAATAGAAAAAAAATCATTAAATGTCTACGGCTGTGACCCAGGCAAATGTCGCAGGCAACGACGCAGGCAAATTTGCTATATGGAAACCAGGCTTTACAATGGTGTATTTATGTGTTATTTTGCTGGGGTCTATATAGGAACGTTTTAGTCGGTATTTATTTTCCATGTAATGTGTTTCGTGTTTTTACTATAAACTGTAATAATGTTTGTAAAAGTTTTTTTCATATTGCAGATATAGAACATATTTGATGTGATTTCTCTTCTCTTTGCTTTTATTAAAAATGTGACTGCTATGAATTGATCGGAAATCATCAGACAATGAACACGTACATGCAAAAATGAACATTGCCAACAATGAAACACTATTACAGTATTTCCAAATGTAATAGAGCGTAAGTGGGGACATGCCCTCGTTTTTTTCTCATTCTATCTTCTCCCCAGTGTAGCCAATAGTCCGTAAAGTAACAGTTGTGGAGGAAATTAATATTACTCGTGGCATACATAATTTGTTTTGCAGTTTTAAGGCACCTTGTACTTTTCTTTTAACTCCTCGCGTTTATCAATACCTACATTATCTGCAGGAAGTAGAGACTGATCAACTGACTCCAGAATCATTTCTGTGTTGTCAGCATCATTTTCAAACTCTTGCTCACTAAACAAGCTTACCGAAACATCGTCAACAGTATGATATCTTTAAGGTTGTGTTTTATCTGAAACAATATTATTCGGCGTAACTACAACCATCCGATAATCATTCCGAAAAAGAGAAACCTCAAGTTTATTCGTCCACACTTCTTGGAAATTTTTATCAAACTTGAGATAACACCAATTTCTTAAATGGTTTGAATACTTCCAGACAAAGTATAGGCATTCCTAGTATATCAGAGCAGATGCCGATATGTCATAGAATACAAATTCTGCTACTGTATAATCTTCTTCAAAGTATCGACATTTAACATTTATTGGTGAAAAGAGAACCCATTTCCAGATATTCATATTTCACAATTTTTTCACCAGATAATTCAAATCCTTTTTGTTCTCATATATATAACATCTATAGACTTCATTCCAATAAAAATATGGACATTTAAAATTTGTATCATTTTCAAAATGCCTTAGTATAACCCATGCATTTTTGTCAAAAATGGCCATTTTTCAGATGCTCTTATTTTAACACTTTTTCATGGAATAATTCGGAATCCTTTTAGTTTCCATATATACATAGCCTCTAAAGACTTCATTTCAATCAAAATATGGACATTTAAAATTTGTATCATTTTCAAAATGCTTTAGTATAACCCATTCATTTTTTGTCAAAAATGGCTATTTTTCAGATGCTCTTATTTTAACACTTTTTCATGGAATAATTCGGAATCCTTTTAGTTTCCAAATATACATAGCCTCTAAAGACTTCATTTCAATCAAAATATGGACATTTAAAATTTGTATCATATTCAAAATGCTTTAGTATAACCCATGCATTTTTTGTCAAAAATGGCCATTTTTCAGATGCTCTTATTTTAACACTTTTTCATGGAATAATTCGGAATCCTTTTACTTTCCATATATACATAGCCTCTAAAGACTTCATTTCAATCACAATATGGACATTTAAAATTTGTATCATATTCAAAATGCTTTAGTATAACCCATGCATTTTTTGTCAAAAATGGCCATTTTTCAGATGCACTTATTTTAACACTTTTCATGGAATAATTCGGAATCCTTTTAGTTTCCAAATATACATAGCATCTATAGACTCTACTTCAATCAAAATATGGACATGTAAAATTTCTAACATTTCTAGAATGCCTTAGTATAACCCATGTATTTTTTGTCAAAAATGGCCATTTTCAGATGCACTTATTTTAACACTTTTTCATTGAATAATTTGGAATCCTTTTAGTTTCCATATATACATAGCCTCTAAAGACTTCATTTCAATCAAAATATGGAGATTTAAAATTTATATCATTTCTAAAATGCTTTAGTCTAACCCATGCATTTTTTGTCAAAAATGGCCATTTTTAAGATGTTCTTATTTTAACACTTTTTCATGGAATAATTCGGAATCCTTTTAGTTTCCATATATACATAGCCTCTAAAGACTTCATTTCAATCAAAATATGGACATTTGAAATTTTTATCATATTCAAAATGCTTTAGTATAACCTATGCATTTTTTGTCAAAAATGGCCATTTTTCAGATGCTCTTATTTTAACACTTTTTCATGGAATAATTCGGAATCCTTTTAGTTTCCATATATACATAGCCTCTAAAGACTTCATTTCAATCAAAATATGGACATTTAAAATTTGTATCATTTTCAAAATGCTTTAGTATAACCCATTCATTTTTTGTCAAAAATGGCTATTTTTCAGATGCTCTTATTTTAACACTTTTTCATTGAATAATTCGGAATCCTTTTAGTTTCCAAATATATATAGCCTCTAAAGACTTCATTTCAATCAAAATATGGACATTTAAAATTTGTATCATATTCATAATGCTTTAGTATAACCCATGCATTTTTTGTCAAAAATGGCCATTTTTCAGATGCTCTTATTTTAACACTTTTTCATGGAATAATTCGGAATCCTTTTAGTTTCCATATATACATAGCCTCTAAAGACTTCATTTCAATCAAAATATGGACATTTAAAATTTGTATCATTTTCAAAATGCTTTAGTATAACCCATTCATTTTTTGTCAAAAATGGCTATTTTTCAGATGCTCTTATTTTAACACTTTTTCATGGAATAATTCGGAATCCTTTTAGTTTCCAAATATACATAGCCTCTAAAGACTTCATTTCAATCAAAATATGGACATTTAAAATTTGTATCATATTCATAATGCTTTAGTATAACCCATGCATTTTTTGTCAAAAATGGCCATTTTTCAGATGCTCTTATTTTAACACTTTTTCATGGAATAATTCGGAATCCTTTTACTTTCCATATATACATAGCCTCTATAGACTTCATTTCAATCACAATATGGACATTTAAAATTTGTATCATATTCAAAATGCTTTAGTATAACCCATGCATTTTTTGTCAAAAATGGCCATTTTTCAGATGCTCTTATTTTGACACTTTTTCATGGAATAATTCGGAATCCTTTTAGTTTCCATATATACATAGCCTCTAAAGACTTCATTTCAATCAAAATATGGACATTTAAAATTTGTATCATATTCAAAATGCTTTAGTATAACCCATGCATTTTTTGTCAAATATGGTCATTTTTCAGATGCACTTATTTTAACACTTTTTCATGGAATAATTTGGAATCCTTTTAGTTTCTATATATACATAGCCTCTAGAGACTTCATTTCAATCAAAATATGGACATTTAAAATTTGTATCATATTCATAATGCTTTAGTATAACCCATGCATTTTTTGTCAAAAATGGCCATTTTTCAGATGCACTTATTTTAACACTTTTTCATGGAATAATTCGGAATCATTTTGGTTTCCATATATACATGGCCTCTAAAGACTTCATTTCAATCAAAATATGGACATTTAAAATTTATATCATTTCATTATATAACCCATGCATTTTTTGTCAAAAATGGCCATTTTTCAGATGTTCTTATTTTAACACTTTTTCGTGGAATAATTCGGAATCCTTTTAGTTTCCATATATACATAGCCTCTAAAGACTTCATTTCAATCAAAATTTGGACATTTAAAATTTATATCATTTCTGAAATGCCTTAGTATAACCCATGCATTTTTTGTCAAAATGGCCATTTTTCAGATGATCTTATTTCAACACTTTTTCATGGAATAATTTGGAATCCTTTTAGTTTCTATATATACATAGCCTCTAAAGACTTCATTTGAATCAAAATATGGAGATTTAAAATTTATATCATTTCTAAAATGCTTTCGTCTAACCCATGCATTTTTTGTCAAAAATGGCCATTTTTCAGATGTTCTTATTTTAACACTTTTTCATGGAATAATTCGGCATCATTTTAGTTTCCATATATACATAGCCTCTAAAGACTTCATTTCAATCAAAATATGGACATTTAAAATTTATATCATTTCTAAAATGCCTTAGTATAACCCATGCATTTTTTGTCAAAAATGGCCATTTTTCAGATGCTCTTATTTTAACACTTTTTCATGGAATAATTCGGAATCATTTTAGTTTCCATATATACATAGCCTCTAAAGACTTCATTTCAATCAAAATATGGACATTTAAAATTTATATCATTTCATTATATAACCCATGCATTTTTTGTCAAAAATGGCCATTTTTCAGATGCTCTTATTTTAACACTTTTTCATGGAATAATTCGGAATCATTTTAGTTTCCATATATACATAGCCTCTAAAGACTTCATTTCAATCAAAATATGGACATTCAAAATTTGTATCATTTTCAGAATGCTTTAGTATAACACATGCATTTTTTGTCAAAAATGGCCATTTTTCAGATGCTCTTATTTTAACACTTTTTCATGGAATAATTCGGAATCCTTTTAGTTTCCAAATATACATAGCATCTATAGACTCTACTTCAATCAAAATATGGACATGTAAAATTTCTAACATTTCTAGAATGCCTTAGTATAACCCATGTATTTTTTGTCAAAAATGGCCATTTTCAGATGCACTTATTTTAACACTTTTCATGGAATAATTCGGAATCCTTTTAGTTTCCAAATATACATAGCATCTATAGACTCTACTTCAATCAAAATATGGACATGTAAAATTTCTAACATTTCTAGAATGCCTTAGTATAACCCATGTATTTTTTGTCAAAAATGGCCATTTTCAGATGCACTTATTTTAACACTTTTCATGGAATAATTCGGAATCCTTTTAGTTTCCAAATATACATAGCATCTATAGACTCTACTTCAATCAAAATATGGACATGTAAAATTTCTAACATTTCTAGAATGCCTTAGTATAACCCATGTATTTTTTGTCAAAAATGGCCATTTTTCAGATGCACTTATTTTAACACTTTTTCATGGAATAATTCGGAATCCTTTTAGTTTCCATATATACATAGCCTCTAAAGACTTCATTTCAATGAAAATATGGACATTTAAAATTTGTATTATATTCAAAATGCTTTAGTATAGCCCATGCATTTTTGTCAAAAATGGCCATTTTTCAGATGCTCTTATTTTAACACTTTTTCATGGAATAATTCGGAATCCTTTTAGTTTCCATATATACATTGCCTCTAAAGACTTCATTTCAATCAAAATATGGACATTTAAAATTTGTATCATTTTCAAAATGTTTAAGTATAACCCATGCATTTTTTGTCAAAATGGCCATTTTTCAAATGCTCTTATTTTAACACTTTTTCATGGAATAATTCGGAATCCTTTTAGTTTCCATATATAAATAGCCTCTAAAGACTTCATTTCAATCAAAATATGGACATTTAAAATTTGTCATTTTCAAAATGCTTTAGTATAACCCATGCATTTTTTGTCAAAAATGGCCATTTTCCAGATGCTCTTATTTTAAACACTTTTTCATGGAATAATTCGGAATCCTTTTAGTTTCCATATATACATAGCCTCTAAAGACTTCATTTCAATCAAAATATGGACATTTAAAATTTATATCATATTCAAAATGCTTTAGTATAACCCATGCATTTTTTTGTCAAAATCGCCATTTTTCAGATGTTCTTATTTTAACACTTTTTCATAACACAAAAAATTCGTAATGTGCAAATATATATTTTTCTCAAATAAAACTTTTTACAATTTACATACAATTTCATCCATTTATTTTAACAAAAAAATATTCACATATTTACATCCTTCAATGTATCCGTAAATAAAACAAGGTCTAATGACTATACGTTATAGTAGCGAATGGCTTTTACATTTGTCATTACGGTTGATTTAATAGTCTATGACTTTATCAAATAACAATATTCAATTGTACATGGAGACGGTGAGCTTGAATAGTTAACAATCCATGGGAACTTTACCAGTATTACGTGAAGTCTTTTTTTGTTGACGTTCAGAACGTGAATATTTAACAAATAAAAATTCATTTTGAAGGTTAGATTGAATCAAATCAAAATCATATCCTGAAAAAAAAGTAAAAATAAACATTAGCTTAGTATTTCTAAGCTAGTAGATCTATTCACGTGAAATTGATTTTCAAAATTAAACTTCATTATCATTATCATCTTGTTATAAACAATTAAAAATGATAAAATAAAAATAACAGAGTTATCTATTCTTATTTTTGATTATATACTAACGAAACAAATATTGAGATATGAGATATTCTAAAAATCTAGGCACAGTAATATGAGATGGTCTAAAAGTCTAGACACAGTAATCTCAATCTAAGTCATTTCAGGTGTGCACTGATATAGCTCAGATCTTTCAAGGAAGCAAAAAAGAAAAAAAAAGTCATTTCAGGTATAACCCTATCCTATATAAAGTTATCATAATCTACATTTCCCAACATCATTCTAATCAAAAGACTGCACAATTTTATGCATTTGCTATGAAACAATAACAGAAGAAAGAAATTCAGATTACCATTGCAAGAGATAACAATCAATTAAAAGGTAGTTGATCTGCGAAAAGATTCATGACTACGTAACGTAAAAAACGTAAAAAAATCCATTGACCCATCACATGAATACACAAGCAGATAATTGAAACATTTGCACAGAGTATGAAGATGAAAGAGGTTAATGACTGTTAAGCTAAAATTAAATTCAAATTTTAAATATGTAAATACGTATAAACGATAACACATTGCTTTGAAACTTCCGAAGCAAACTATACAAATCTCCATTTTTAGAAACAATCGAATTCTAACACTAAAAAATCATTAATATGACGGAATATCTCAACAATTGCTTCATACTACCGCAAGGCATGACCGGTGACTTGCATAATTAAAAGCTAGTTCACTTTTTGACATATTCGGTCAACATGAATTAGTCATGATGAAAAATCGTTACAGCTAGCTAGCATTTGCTGATAACTGGTATTGGGCTATGTTGATCGGAGCATATTTCTCTTCACTTTGTAGATGCCCATCATGACGTTCCATATCAACCAAACACCGTTTTACCAGCAAAGATAGGTTTGAGTTGTTATAAGTTACAAACGTCAACTCTGTCCCGCCAATCAGCTCTACTATCAGTGAATTTTCTATACTAGATGTAAAATTAAATAAACGTAAATTGAAAGTATTTCCCGTCTCCATGGGTGAATCTAAACGCGAAATGGCGTTTCTTACATTGCCCTGACCAGGGGACTGTTTGGATAAATACAGCATTTCTTGCTAGAAGTGGGTTTGTATTAAAGACAGCGTATTATCGACACGCATATCAAGTCACGAAAGACGTCATCCATCAAAGAAAAAAGCAATACATTTGTGAAAACTCTCAAAAAGCAATCATAATGATCGCAGAACATGATCGTCTGATGACAAAATATATTGTAGAGTATGTCAATTATCTATTGTGATAGCAATTGTGTAAGTTATAGCTTCCTAGCTATCGACCAGCAACATGCAAGGCTGGCACTTCATAGAGGCTCTGCACCCCTTGTTTTCTACATAATCATTATAGTCACATTCTAACTGACAGTGGCGAAAATTGTTATTGACCGCTAATGACCACCGGATTCTATTTGTTAGATATAACCTATTTTCATAATGTTTGTCTTCTCTCTATCGATGACTCCAATAAAGGAAAATGTGCTTTGTAAGTATACCTGTTAAAAATCTGGCGGAAAATTCGCTGTTGGTCATTGTACCCCATACAATAAAGAGACTAAATAAATGAAAGCTATAAATAAAAGTATGGTGTCTTCGTGTATTCATTTATGTCTTTCTTAAATATGACATTGATTACTCTCTATTTTTTTATTGAATTCAACAATGTGATGACTCACTACTAATAGTTTTACTGAGAGTGAATGACGTCTTCAGACTTCTTGATTTATATGTAACGGTGTTCTCTTTTCAATTTCAGCCACTCCCGAGAATAAGGAGAGATTTATGGCGGCAGCATTGGTTTTTGTTGCCCAAGTGGGGTCAAGCAACACTCTATGGGTAGAGTGTTGGGACTGCGTGAGTAAATTCGATTTTAAAATGTAAAGCAGCGGAATTCGATGCTTAGAAAGTAATAGATTCATTTCAAATCCGATGAAAGCTTATTCATTAAGTTTTGCAGAAATCTCAGAAATCAGCTCAGAAGAGTTTCTTCGAGGACTGTTCGCATGGAGGGCAGCATTGAAAGACGGAGAGAGAGACAGGGGAGAGCGACGAGAAATCTGAATTGTTTCGTTCTTCCACAAGCTTCCATACAAACTTTTCGAGCTCTTGGATGATGCTTTCCTGACTGAGTGTGAGAGCCAAGTTTTTACAACTGAAGGGGCGAGAAGAGAACAGCAAATCACAACCAAGGCAAACAACATCAACATCAAAAGCAGCAAAACTGTAATCAGTGGAGACGAAGACGACACAAAGTTCAATCAGCAGATAACAAATCAGTCCTGTGAAAAAAAGTTATTGTAAAACTTATCAGGTTCTGAATAATGATGATGATGATCAGATCCACATAGATCAAAGTAGACAGATAATTCATTTCCACTCCAAATAAAATTATTCTCATAGCAAAGATGTATGACAAGATAGGATAAACGCAATTCAAGCAACTTCCATGATTCATTTTTTAACACTTCTTATTTTCTAATATTTTTCTTTTTCTTTCATTGTTAGAACCGCCTTCCCTGCATTTGCAGACAGTGGGTAAATGAGAAAATAGAAAAAAAGTTACGAATTACGAATACAAAATGTATATAAAAAAAAAAAAAATTAATAATAATAATGAATTATATGCTGTAAGCGACCATATTGAACATTATAGAACAATACGTTTACAGCACATTTCAAAAAAAAACCTTACTTCATTGTATTTGAAATGAAGGTAGAGTATAAATAGTCTGTTAATTTCTGTCATTCTTAAAGCAATCATGAGCGCAGAACAAGTTAGACGTTTTCAAATATCGAAGCTGTTCGATAAGATGTAAGTAGATCAATCCAACTAATGTTTATCCTAATTAATATTATCTGAATGCGAATTAAATGTCTGATTTTCATCAAATTAGAAGAATGATGGATGATAGTGAAACTGTGCGATATAAACTACAAAGTATTGCAACACGATTGGAGGAGGGGAATGGTGAGAATCGACTTTCTTTTTAAAAACAATGAGTACACTCTAGTAGAATATGACCCTTGACCCTCTCTCCATGTTTCATTTTTCAGAGACAGATGTTATGGACATGATAGTGAAAGTAACTATAATGATAAATAAAATAGTGTCTTTTGCCTATCATAATCAAACTAATCATTTGGTTCACTTTTGATATGTATAGGGGGTACATCGATGAGATGGAGGTTGCAGATGAGGAAATCGTGTATCGTGTAAGAGGAGAGCCTACAAACGCTACAAAATATGTAAATTGTTTTTGCATAAAGTGATGTTACGATTTTAATGTCATTGTAAAATAAATAATTGTGATTAATTAATTAAAAAAAAAAACTGAGAAGAAAAAAAAGATTATTGTAAAACTTATCAGGTTCTGAATAATGATGATGATGATGATGATCAGATCCACATAGATCAAAGTAGACAGATAATTCATTTCCACTCCAAATAAAATTATTCTCATAGCAAAGATGTATGACAAGATAGGTTTATTGAAAGCCATTGAAAGACATTGAAAGCCAATATTACAATATTTATTGAACTCTTCAAACAAATTGCGACGGATAACAATATTGCTGATTGGAAACTCCTTTGCTGGCAAATACATACAATACTTAAAGGAGACCATTCTAAAGTAAATTGTATACTGCTCGAAGGATGTCCCGATAGCGGAAAATCGGCTATTATTAAACTAATGTCCAGCCTTAATGAGCATCATGAGATTGGCTACTTTAAAAGTACCAGTGACCGCGCCGGGACTTTTTGGTTCGACGATTTGCCTGGAAAGGGTCTGTATATCGGTGAGGAGCTGATGCTAAACGACATTACAGTTGAACACTTTAAGCTTCTTTGTGAGGGATCCACAAGTTGCCTTAGCGACGTCAAATTTAAGAATAAGTCAAGAATCCCTAGAAAACCAGTCATGGTGTCCTGTAACCAGTCACCTACCATGTTCGTGTCAGCTCACACTGACGCAGTGAAAGCAAGATGTCTGTGGTTGAAGATGAGAAGAAAAATAACAGAGACAACATCAATTCGACATTTATCATCTTTAATAAACTTTAGTGATAAGGTTAACTTAAAGAAAATGTGGTGTCACATTGTTAATATCTCTAAAGATACTTATGGTTATAAAGTATTTAACAAACAAGTAGAAGTAGATAATGATTATCTTACATCTTTGTTAGAAATATAAGCTTAAGCAGCCATATCAATAAAATAGTAAGGATGCAAAACTGATGTGTCTTGAACATATGGTCTACATGTCGGGTCTGATCCCTCTCCGTCATCTCTGCTTTGTTTAAAACTGCAATGGTTTCTCTCGAAAAGGTCCATAGGGTCATTGAATGAATGTTCGCCTAAAGGTGAAATGTCTTTCGTCATGAAAGTGATAGAAAAGAACACCTCAAAATGACATTGAGTGAGTGTCTGTTGAATTCCATTTGAAGATATTGGACTTTGAGAAGCTATTAACAATGGTGGGTTCATCTTCTTATTGACCCATGGCATCTTTAAGATTGTTCCAGAATCTTGAATTGTGACCTCCTCATAAACGTCAGAGAATTTGGCTTCTCTAGCAGGGAGTTGTTTTGAAGAAGGATTAAGTATTTTATCAGTAATGACCTTTGTACGTCTATCCTTCTCGGTTTTCCCTCCAATATACACTCTAAAGTCCCCACATGCAGGACTCATCGAATCTAATCTCTCATATTGTTTCTCTCCAAATGGGAATATTTTGATATCTAGAAAGTTCCTGGTCATCATCTTTGGAATATGACTCTGGTCAATAAAATAAGATGCAAGTTCGCCGCTTCCTATTACAGATTGTTTTACTTGTGGTGAGTTCTTTCGAGGTAAACAAGTCTTTGGGAAGGCTAATGTGCTAGCTTCAGGTAGAAAATAAGAAATGTCTCCATCTAAAAATCCGTCAGGTTTGACCGCGTCCCCACGTGACTCGTATGTCAATCAAACATGTAATATAAGTGCATGAACAGCGAATAGCAGTCAGTCATGATTGTACTGCACATCATAACGTCTCAGACTGGAAGAACAGAAGACTTTTTAAAGCGTCATACAACTATTCAACTACTACGTTATCTGTTTTGTTTCAATAACGGAACACCAAGTTTTGTCAGCGTAGAGGAGTTTGCAAAGCACATAAACCATTACCATTTTATTGTGAAAGTCAAAGGAGAACTTCGTAATGGCGTCCGCTCGATCAGACCGGGTATGTGTAGAAACTTTAAGCGAAGGTGCGTCGACGAGTGTAGATACTGTCGAGATAACTACAGGAGAAGAATTTATACCCAGAAATGCAGCGAGTGCGGACAATATTTCAGATGTAATATTATCCGAACTCCCGGACACCTTATTAACGCAATTCGATACGTTCGAAAAAGAAGCGGTGACGCAGCAACAGAGGGAGGATTATGAGAATGTCTGTATAACGCCGGAAGTGGTGTATATTTCAGACGATGCGTTTGAACCTGATAATATGGATGAAAAGGACGGTATTATGGAAACCATCATTGACAAACTGTGTGAAGAGTGCGCACTTCCGTTAATAAAATGTGCATGCAACGCGATACTCAAAAGAGGTAAAAGATTGTTAAAGGATTTAGTGGATGGCGGTAATCAGAGCTCGTCTGAACCTGACCTTAAATTGAGCCGTTTTGACAACTGTCAGTTTACAGAAGATGAGCCAAAGAAGTCAACTGGCCCGTGTAATACAATATTGAAGGCGTTTGAGAAGCATGGTATAGTAGATGAAGTTTCACTTACTGAAAAGACAGAAGAAGATGACATCATTGAAGTTATGACCAAATATGCAAACAACTGGGATAAATACTATCGCCTAGTACTCAACATTATTAGAAGTAGAACAACTAACGTTGCATACATTCAGCGGTTTGAAAATGCTAGTTTGGCCAACGAAGGTGTCGAAATAATGGATGAAGATGATGTTGTTAGAGCTAACATTACAGTGTTTATTGAACTGTTTAAACAGATTGCAATTGATAATAACATCGATGACTGGAAACTTTTACGTTGGAAGATCCATACTATATTAAGAGGTGATCACTCTAAAGTTAATTGTATATTACTAGAAGGCTGCCCGGATAGCGGGAAGTCAGCTATAATTAAACTAATGTCTAGCCTCTACGAACACCACGAGATAGGCTATTTTAAAAGCACTAGTGACCGTGCGGGAACCTTTTGGTTCGATGATTTACCGGGTAAAGGTCTATATATCGGAGAAGAAATAATGCTCAACGACATAACGGTCGAACATTTCAAACTTCTATGTGAAGGATCTACAAGTTGTCTAAGTGATGTTAAATTCAAGAATAAATCCCGTATACCGAGGAAACCGGTCATGGTGTCATGCAATCAATCACCAACAATGTTTGTGTCTGCCCATACGGATTACAAAGTTATTAATGATAAAGTTGTAGTAGACAATGAGTATTTAACATCTTTGTTAGAAAATTGTTAGTTAATCTACCATATCAATAAAGTAGTAAGGGTGTAATACCCCAGTATCTTGTAAATATGGTCTGCTTGTTGGGTCTGATCCTTCTCCATCATCTCTACTTTGTTTAAAACTGCAATGGTTTCTCTCGAAAAGGTCCATAGGGTCATTGAATGAATGTTCTCCTAAAGGTGAAATATCTTTCATCATGAATGTGATAGAAAAGAACACCTCAAAATGAAATTGATGATCGCCGGCCTCAATTTGATAATCGCTAACACTATCACGGCCACGGTCACGGTGGGGCTAACCCTAATTCAAAATCATTAAACCTTCTCTAACCCTAACCCTAATTAACCTTTTGACCTCTCAACCCCTGAAACCCGAAACCCCCTGAAACCCGAAACCTCTATTCCGTAGATTCGTAGATCCCCAGATACTAATAATCACAGATATGATCATCTTTTAATGAAAGTAATTATCAAATGTCAATTATCTGATTGTAATTGTGTTAGTTATAACTATCGACCCTCAACATGTAAGGCTGGCCTTTTCATAGAAGCTCTCATCCAAAAGCCATATCGCCCTGTCCAAACCACTGTTATGAATTCGATTTTGGTTCTCTTTTTAATAGAATATTCACCATCGGCTATTGGTATTCATGAACCTGCTGATACTTGTAATGAATATCCACTTGAAGAATTCAAAGTTAAAATAATCAATAATCAACGTCGTACCTCTAAATAATACTTGAAAATTTCACAAGAATGTAGTATCCAATTTCTACATTACAGAAGCATGGAATATATAACATTTTGACTAAATATTAATATGTTATCTTTAGTAAATTAATACCAAATGTACTTCAAAGTTATTATAAAACATAAATTATATTGATTTCTTTTTCTTATATTAATGATACGATTCTTGATTAATTTGATTTTATAATGAAATACCCTTGAAAAAAAGAAGTTCTTGTATCTTGAAACATCTAGAAATATCTTGTTCTATCTAAACATGGGTGTGTCAGATGTAATGATGATGACCATCTGATGATGATGTCAGATGTTGGTGATATGAATGTGACGACGTGTATGCCTTAAAAAGATCCACCTTAGCAATTTGTATTTGCAAAAAACCCTTTTCCAGACGTACTAAAAAGAATATGGAATAAAAAAATAAAAAATATCTATATCTAATATTTTGACTCACGTTTTACGGTATTTTGTAAGCGTTAATTTTTCACATAATCATAGTTTACCGTATATTCATAATACCACGTATGAGACAATAAAAATAACAACAAAAAACAACAAGTAAATTGTACATCTTTTATAAAGTTTTGAGTCAACCTCAGAAATTATATATGTAGGTCAAATCATTATAGGTGTAGGTTGACCCCTTCTCCATGTTTCATTTCGGAGGGAAAAGTTACGATTCCAATATTAAAATAAATTGATGACATGGGTATATCAGATGTTACTGGTAGGGTCTACGATTATACCCTAAAAAAATTGCAAGGGAACGGTCTTGGGAAAAAGTTACTTTAGAAAAACATATACGGTATATTTGAATGAACTACTTCTGTTCTACTAACTGCGAAGAATAATGAGGAAAAGTAATAATAGTTGAAGTTAATGAACATTGAAGGCATAGAGAGGCCCACAGAAAAGAGCAATTGCTTGTCAAGAGTTAACCATGTACTTGAGATAATTTAGAGCTACTGTAACATTGAAGAAATTTGATCTTAGCTCCCCTGCACGGATTGGTATGATTTACAACGCCAAATATTAAGCCAAGCAAGTCTAAGTGTACGCAATTGTATGGTTCTCAAAGAAACAAATTGGAGGTGAGACTTTCTCGTTGCTTCGTTGTATCTGTTGATATGGTTTACAATGCAGCATAGACTAAAAGGGTAGTTCATTCTCCAACAACCACGCAGGAGATTGAAGGTTGATAGCTAAATGGTAGAGTGCACTCAGACCATGTGGGAAACTATGATTGGTATTGGAATCCTCCTTTGGTCCTTAAAATTTATTTTATCTCTAAGTATCTTTGATGTAATAAAAATGAGATTGTAATTTCAATTTGATGTATACATAATATGACCGCTATTCAGTCCTTCTTTCCCACTCAAACGAGTTTATAGCTCATGCGCTTGTATTTACTGTAAATAACGAGACACACAGATTTTAAATTGTAAGGTTATGCTGCCATCACCTGCAGCCTCTGAAGAACTTTGCTGCTAATTTGTACAAAACATTTGAAAACACACATAGATACTTGATCAGGCATCTAAATCTGCTTGGATAGAAATTTTTAACGGAGTTGACGAATCAGGCATTTCTAATGTTGAAGCAACTACATAGCTCTTCAACAGTCGGGATCTAGAGTTACAAGTTGTTACTTGAACTGACTAATGTTCTCTTACGAAAAACATTCCAATGATTCGATGAACTGTTCATGAAATTATACGACACAATTTTCATGAACTTATTCATGAACTAGTTCATACTAAATATTATACCATTTATAAGTTCATAAGACAAATATTATGAAAATAGGGGCCCTCCAACATTCATGAACTCATGAACTGCTTTTGCAGGAGTGGCACAGCTTGATGCAAGTTTGGGATTGCAATTCATCTGAGGGGAGGGGGCTTGAATATCTTGCATGATAACTTGGACTGACTGCAAATCAGCTTGGAAATATTATCATGAAGCTTAAATTCAAGGAAAATGTTCCTCTCTTGGACTTTACCTCCCTGCAAAAAACAGTTCAGGAGTTTTATGAACAGGTTGTGAACCTTTAGAGACAGTTCACAAACAGTTCATCAACAGTTCATGAAAATCTGGGGCCATTTAACATCCATGAATTGTTTTGCAGGGGTAATGTCAAGGATTAATTAACGCAAAAGAAGGAAAGATTGATATTAAATACAGAACAGAGGGAATTAATCTCCGCAAATGGTAGACGATTTGAAAGGTTTAGTTGCTGTTTGTGCTTGTCAAAAAAAAGACATGATTTCTTATTGATCTATCTTGTTCCAAGGTGCATAACAGAAGGAATATGATATACAGTCGAACCTGCTAATCCGGACACCTGTCTAAGCCGGATACCTGTCTTAACCAGACACCTTTAGGTCCGCTGTTGCGAATTTCAATAGGGATGCAACTGCGTAACACAGACACTGCCTAATGAGGACAACGGAATAAATGGTCTGTTGAGACCAATATACAGACATGAAAGTAGAAATGTTGAAAATAGACTGAAATTCATGATTTAGACTGAAAATAGACTGAAACTAATGATTTAGACTGAATAGATTTGATAGATTTAGAATGATCTTCCAATTCAAACTTCAGATATCACAAAAAGAATTTCCAATTTGATTAAGAGTTTTCAAAAAATTTTATGAGCTATGAAGGATTATGGGGGATTAGCTCAGATGGCAGAGCAACCGAACTTCAGATCGGATCATATCTGATCGACCGTGGTTCAAATCCCCCTAAGGTCAACTCAACCTTGACTTTATCTGAAACATCAAATGAGTAGCCTACCATCTTAGGATGGCGGATGGAACGGTCCAAAAGGAATTGCATTGTGAGTAGCTGTGGCGCATCGTTGCGCATTGACAATCAAGACCTATCTGCCATGAAATCTGTTGAAATTGATCTGCAGTGTCGCGGCTGAGATCAACAAAGAGCATTTAAAATCATTGCTCTCAGCGAAAAAAGCCACTCATCTAGAAATAGAGGAGTGGTACAGGTGCCTTCGGTAGGGCGACACCGTCTACATTACTTTTTTTTTATGAGCAATGAAGTAGGAGGATTAGCTCAGACGGCAGAGCAACTGAACTTCAGATGGGATCAAATCTGATTAACCGTGGTTCAAATCCCCCTGAAGGACAACTCAGCTTTCACTTTATCTTAAACATCAACTGAGTACCATCCGAGGATAGCAGATGGAATGGTCCAGAAGAATTTGCATTGTGAGTAGCTGCCATGAAATCTGTTAGAATTGATCTTCAGTGTAACAGCTGAGATCAACAAAGAGCGTTTAAAATCATTGCTCTCAGCGAAAAAAGCCACTCATCTAGAAATAGAGGAGTGGTACAGGTGCCTTCGGTAGGGCGACACCGTCTACATTACTTTTTTTTTATGAGCAATGAAGTAGGAGGATTAGCTCAGACGGCAGAGCAACTGAACTTCAGATGGGATCAAATCTGATTAACCGTGGTTCAAATCCCCCTGAAGGACAACTCAGCTTTCACTTTATCTTAAACATCAACTGAGTACCATCCGAGGATAGCAGATGGAATGGTCCAGAAGAATTTGCATTGTGAGTAGCTGCCATGAAATCTGTTAGAATTGATCTTCAGTGTAACAGCTGAGATCAACAAAGAGCGTTTAAAATCATTGCTCTCAGCGAAAAAAGCCACTCATCTAGAAATAGAGGAGTGGTACGGGTGCCTTCGGTAGGGCGACACCGTCTACATTACTTTTTTTTATGAGCAATGAAGTAGGAGGATTAGCTCAGACGGCAGAGCAACTGAACTTCAGATGGGAGCAAATCTGATTAACCGTGGTTCAAATCCCCCTGAAGGACAACTCAGCTTTGACTTTATCTTAAACATCAACTGAGTACCATCCGAGGATAGCAGATGGAATGGTCCAGAAGAATTTGCATTGTCAGTAGCTGCCATGAAATCTGTTAGAATTGATCTTCAGTGTAACAGCTGAGATCAACAAAGAGCGTTTAAAATCATTGCTCTCAGCGAAAAGAGCCACTCCTCTAGAAATAGAGGAGTTGTACGGGTACCTGCGGTAGGGCGACACCGTCTACAGTACTTCACTTTATGAACTTGTTTAATCATAAAATAAAATCAGAATGAGATGGTACCTGTGTTGATGTATCAGTGAGTCTATGACTTATGTAGAATGAGACCAGGCTGTGGAACCATATCTTGTTGTTTCACTGAATCTATAAATGAAAAATTATTTATAATTATTAATTAGAACATGTGAAATTTTCATTAAAAACATATAGAAACGCTGTCAATAAGACGACACAGTTCAGATGAAGGATGTATTTGCATGAAATGCTCACATGAAGAACAGTCAATCCATGAGCTATCATAAGCATGTCCATTGATTCTACAAACTGTTACTATACTCGAGGAAATGGCAAAGGTCTTCTGGAATCCTAGAGGCATTTCAACATTTTCTTATGTATTTTTTTGTTGACGTTTGACCAATAAATCATTAGAAATATCAATCTTCTTCAGGGCTCAATAAAATGGGGACCGCTGGGACTGCCGGTCGCAGGCACATTTTCTGAACAATAGAATAACTGCAGGCACAGCTATGAAGACTACACAAATTTCCGAATTTGGAGTAACTATTGCAGACTTTTCTGAATAAGAAACTGTTACAAATTCTATGCATGCTTCAATCAATGTTATTCTCACTAACATAATGTTCTTTTATAAGTCAGTAACCAAACCAGCTTGCAGGCACTTTCTAGGGGAAAATTTGGTCGCAGGCACACATATATTTTGTAGACCCCTGATCTTCTTATGAAGTTACTCTAAGCTTCCGGAATCTAGGATTCCGCGTTTCCTAATATAATAATATTGCCAGACCCTGTCTACATCAGAGATGTTTGGTTTCAAAGCTAATAGAATAGAAGATGGCTAATTGAGGAAACTCGTTAATACCAATCAATGAAACTGAGAATCGCACAAAACGGCTAAAGAAACTTCTTAATATAAGTCTGTCTACCTTTCCTAAAATGTGAAAGGGCAATCAGATGCAACTACAAAGAGACAGTGATGTGTTAATTAAGCTGACACAGAAGTGAAGTAACAGATTGACAAAGTTGGTAGTTTTGTGGTCAAATCCTTTGTAATTATTGATTTTGAGTGGAACGACTTTTCCTATGAGTTCCGTATGCTGAAGGTTTGACATAATCAAATTAGGTAAAGGAGTTTGCCTACTACAGGGCCACCAAATAGATCTGTTGCACTCGGTCTAAGTTATGAGGTATTGCAATAATGCATGAGTTGAAGGCAATAATATGCGACATACCTTTTCTCTGGTTATTTTGAATATTTTTTGTTTGCTCTCTGACATGCTTCTTATCTTGTAGATGGGACACCACACCGTATAGAAGCGGTCTGAAAATAATTAATAAACAACCATTATTAGTATTAATAAATTGGTTAATGAATACAATTTTACTTTTTATCCCTTGCAATCCCTAAATTCAAAAATAAAAATCCTTAATATGACACAATATGTTGAAACGTCAAACATCTAATAAGATATTGCCATTTGCGTCATCCAATTATTATGCAGCCTCGGTGTAGTGGCGAGGGCATTGGACCACGGCTTGCAGGGTCTCGGGTTCAATCCCTGTCCGGAGCACTATTGGTTGGCGTCAGGAAGGGCATCCGGCTATTAAACGCAACCAAGCTTCAAAATAATAACAAATTAACCAACCACCCCGGTGAAAAAAAGCTACAAGCTTACCCGTTTTGTGGAAAAATGATAAATTCAAAAAAAAAATGTAGATACATAGGGGTACTGATACAGAATGATATTTTGCATGAAACCTTTTCACAGATACAGTAGAATTCGATAATAATGGTTCTGGCATAATCGGTATTCTATCAATAGCGGTAGGCCTAAAATGCTTTAACTTGGATCTTAAGCAGGGTCACTCCTAGCCTGCGTACTAGCCCCAAGGTTTTTTCTGCAACCAGAACATTTGCTGAAATTTCAAAAATCACTAGACATTATTATTCTCTGTATCTAGGCGAAGTTTTATTTTTTTTTAATTTGGGGCTCATATCGAAAATTAGCCCCAAACATTTTCTTAAAAATATTAATTAAAAAAAAACTAATATATTTTGCTTTCTGAAACATACATAAATGAAAACTAGATGATACAAGCTTTCGAATGATATGTGAAACATCTATATTGCATTTTGATAGCAAACACAAATCGAAAATCAAATTTTCGCCATGAAATTACCTAATTTTCTCGTAATCTTTAGCCGGCTCTATTTTTATTCATTTTTTGATTAAATTACTTCAAACTTCGTCAAGTATTATATTCACTTCATTATCTTTTGGTAAAATAAGTTTCATTAAATTCTGAGAGGGTGAGGGTTTTTTGTTTGCGAGTTGACGTGGAGTGACCCAGGAGTAGAATGAAATCGATCTGCTGAACATCTGAATGTGTCAGAAAAGCATAGCATACAGGATGAAAAGTCATTACATCCCATCATCATTAGAACTGTTGGGTTTATGCAGAGATGACGGCAAAAGACCAGATGGGAAAATGCAAATCCAGCAAAAAGGAAGGAAGTACATTGAATGGGATTTCACGTGTGTGGATACTTTAGCTCGAAGTCACCTGAGAATAACAAAATACCAAGCAGGTGCAGTTGCAGATGCCCCTGCGAAAAACAGTTCAGGAGTTCATAAACAGTTCATGAAAATTTGGGGCCATTTAATGTTCATGAACTCCTGAACTGTTTTCGCAGGGGTGAGGGGTGAGGCCGAACAAAGAAAAATATTCATCTCCCTTGTTTAATGTCTCAACAAAATGGATGGGAGAAACAATATTTTTAAGATTAAATCATAGGCAATCCAGATAAGATTAAAATAAAATAATCAAATCATGAAATTACGAGCAAGTATCTGTAGTAAGAACTCAAGTAATATCATCAATACAAATCAACAAAAATTAAAAAAAACTTCTAGTTATGAACAATGTTTCGGAAGTGAAAGATTTTCACAATCGCTCATGACATTAATTTTCAAAGCCTTATGCATCGGAAATATTTAAATCTGCAACTTAAATTGTCTCTTGTCTTTTCTGAATACTTAATATTAGAATAACACTCTGCAATTTTAATTTTAGATAATAAGCAGGTAATTTTAAAAACAATGACTTACAATTCTGAATTTTTTTTAGGCTCTGATAATCCAAGTTCATGCTTTAACAGATCTCGATTAAATGGCTCATTCGTTGTTCCTGTTTCTGTAAAGAAAAACAATTCCATAACACAATGAATACACATGTTTGATGTTTTGAATCTTAGGCCATTAGTCAGTGACCAATTTGAATAAATTTGATTGTCTTCAATCTATCTACAACTGCGAAAAACAGTTCAGGAGTAACCTATAGATGAACAGTTCATGAAAATTGAGGCCATTTAACGTTCATGAACTACTCTGAACTGTTTTTACAGGGGTTAATCCGATATTGCAAAATACTGAGTAAAGTTTCTCCAACTGGCAAGATTTCAAGGGCAACCTGAAACTTAGATGAACACAAAAAATGTTTACAAATTCATCTAGGTCAGCAAATATGAATGTATGATTTTTACGTTGATTTATCATTATAAATAGATCTGCATTTATGACATCGAGAGCACTATTGAAACAGCAAAGACAACAAAGTAGGCCTACTTTGATTTTAAAGTGCGAAAAACCTTTGAAAACTATAATTTGATAGGCATCTATGATGTATTTAAAACTGAAAATGTTCAGTAAATGAGTGATCGGGGAAAGAAGTTGAACAAAGTTGTTATAATATTTTTATAAAATTGTGAAGGCAATTAATAAAAACAAAATTCATAACGAAGAATATGTTAATATTTATCTCAGGCTTCTTTTGAGTTCAAATATATTTTCAATATAGGTATATATTGCTGCAATGATAAATATTTGAAATCGAAAATGATATCCGGTAACTAAGTCTATCATTTCTCTCTTAAAAAATTTGAACTTGATCCTGTATTTTTGTCATAAAGCTAGATCCAATCTCTTTTTTTTATTCAGCAAAGATCTGGCCTAAAATACCCCTTTGATGGTAATTTACGGTCAACAAGGAAATTCATAATCAAAAAAAAAATGACGCCATTGTCATTTTCAGACTCAAATACATCATGTATTAAACAATCATTTTCAAAGGTTTTTCTCACTTTAACCTATAAATGATGCTGTTGTGTTTTTGTATGTAGGCCTGCAAACCCATCATGTACGTTTGTACACCTCAAACTCAGTCAATTTTGACAGTGCAAACCTTCAAGAAGCATATGATTCGATTTGTGATTGTTCATAGTCCCAGTTAAGCTGCATAGTTTTATTAAATTCAGGAAGATTTCAGATCTTCAAAACCTGTAATGGCAGGTGATTTACTAACTGCAGTTGCAGTCACATCAAATATAGTGGTCACTCTTTGGTATGTTTAAAATAAGAATTTTTATTGAATCAACCCTGCATATAAAAAACCCCACCTGCCTATAGTGGTCAATTTGTCTACCTCTCATAGCTGGCTGTTATATAGACATACAGGTTACACTGTGGGATAGTAAGCAAGGTAGGAATACGTTTGTATGGAATAGGAGTTTGTATGGAGATTTGAACTTAGAAATCAGTTTGATGGGATGATATTATAGAAATCAGTTTGATGGGATGATATTAAGCTTGAGGTGGGAAATGAAAGGAGGGGATACCCCCTGCG
Organism: Haliclystus octoradiatus; assembly: GCA_916610825.1. Taxonomy (NCBI): domain Eukaryota; kingdom Metazoa; phylum Cnidaria; class Staurozoa; order Stauromedusae; family Haliclystidae; genus Haliclystus; species Haliclystus octoradiatus. The sequence continues at coordinate 13,123,557 of OU744454.1, read as the reverse complement.
AAAAACAGTTCAGGAGTTCAGGAGTTCATAAACACTTCATGAACAGTTTATGAACGTTAAATGGCTCCAATTTTCCATAACTGTTCATGAACAGTTCATGAACTCCTGAACTGTCTTTGCAGGGGTATTAACGAAATTTAATTGTATTCTGTTATAAAATTCTAAATTATACTTACCAGCAATAAGTACCGACTGTGTATATTTGAAATTATTAAATTCCAAGTACTCTCTGATCAGTTCATTGATAAGGACATTTTCATTACATTGCGTTGGTTTGATTTCATTCTGAAAATATTTAAAAGTTAAGCTTCAATTAATAAGGTATTCGGATCAGCAGCTGTTGTGGATAAACACAACAAATCAACAAACGTATACAAACATTTAGAATCGGAAAATTCAGATTCAATAAGTTCAATATTCAAATTGGAAATCAGTTCACTCTTTAGTTAATTTTTTTTTACGGATTGGTCAACATAATACAATTGTTTGAATATTAATAATTTTAATAAGTTTCTCTTTAGTTAATTGCAGGCTTCAATAGAACAGTAACACACTTTGAAAGATAGAAATTTGGTATGGGACACAAATTATCTGTAGCCCTTGGTAAATTGCATGAATTGTATATTTTTGCACCAGCTGCGGCCTAGATGATGAGAGAAAATTGATTGCTGACCTATTATTTTGTTATAAAGTTATTAACAGTTTTGTGGATATTGACTCCAGTAACCTTATTGCTGTCACTCCACATGGTCGACTTGTTGTGCCAATGGCGCATTCAAATCACCATCGTCAAACCTTTTTTGTAAGATGCATAAATGTATATAACTCGTTAAGCCTGGAAGCACGTCAGACACCCAATGTTTTATAAATTTAAAATATACCTCTCCAATGAAAATCTATCTAAAATTCTTAATTATGTAAAACTATTTAATCATTTGTTAATATATGTTAAGTTATTCTGTATGTAATTCACATTTATATGCTGTTGCTGTTATGCAGAAATAAACAAATCATTGTTTCATTGTACAAACGAAGAAATCATATTTGGGAAGTTTTGTGAATGATCCATGAATAACGCCAATTAATATAATTCCCAATCACCTCAGAGCAGATTCTATCAAAATTTTCAACCTTCTGGAATCCTAGAGGCATTCCAACATTTTCTACAGAATTCTTTTGTTGATGTTTTACTAATGAGAAATATCAATTTTCTTCTGAATTAACCCTAACTTTCAGGAATCTAGGATTCCAGGACCTCTACTTTTGTCGGACACTGCCTCAGAGATAAAATCAATCTAGTTTGAATAATATAATATGCATGATTTGATACAATAATAAATTTATAGGCTATAATTGCATCAAAGAACATTGTTCCCTCTATATTGAAGTTTGAATTGAATCAATGATGGTTTGTAATATATGTTGGATTCCACAATTAAAGTTCACCAGACCATTGAATTAATTAAGAAAATTGGGCCATTCACCGTTTATGAACCGTTTTTTTTCCACGGTGACGAATTCTAATAGAAATTGATTTTCATTGGTTCTTTGGATTTCGGAATAAACCGTATTTAGGCCTGCAGCGAACAGAATTTGAGTATTGAGTATGTGTGAAATACTTCACAGGTAAACCGTTGGCAAAAACAGATGCACATACTGTACAGTGAAACCTGCATATAACGGCCAGCTATGAGAGGTAGATAAATGGACCACTATAGACAGGTGACCTTGATATAGCCTACAGGTTTGATTCAATAGAAAATACTATTCTAGGCATTGCAAGAGAGACCATTTTAGACAGGTGGCCGCTGTATAGAGGTGACCGTTATAGGGCAATTCCATCGTGACCCACTTACAAGTCGGAGAGTTTGTTCTTTCAGGGCTTCGAAATTATTTTAACATTTGGCTTCATTTTTGTTAACAGTTGTTAAGATTGATAAGAGGAACATTATTATTCAAAATAATTCAACAGATATGAAAAATTAAGAAATTAGAATGAGTTGAAGAGCCGTGACCCACTTATCGCACTCGGCCATGTTCTCCAATCAGACACGAAAAACATAAAACTTCTGTGAATTCTTAGCGAAAATTGATAAAATTTCCCTGTTATCGTTTTCTTTAGACATGATAGCTTAGGTACAAAATCGAATTTATTAAATTCCTTCATTCAACTTGGAAAAATCAACGAAGTTACGATGTGACCCACTTACACACGTTTTGTGATCCACTTACAGCTACGAAGCAGCTTATCATGAGCTTCGACATTTTCTTGTTAAACACGCATATTATGCGATAATCTAAGTTTTTCTGAGTGTAATTCGAATCTCTAATCATCATTGAATGTAGATTGACTGATATAATTGTTCAAAATGCTGTAAGGAATCATAACTTTTCTAAACAACGACGATAACTTTCGTCTTCCTTCCACCCCAAAAGCGACAAATATTGTGCAATATCATCGGCTGATTTCAACAACAGCGACGTTAAAATTTAATGTGGTGTTAAGGCGTCCAACACACGTGCAAGCGGTCACACGGTATCTTTGATTCTGTTTTCACTGCGGTATTTTGTTTGAACTGCCGATTCTTGCGTTCGTGAAAAACTGGCCGTAGCAAACTCTCTGTAAGTGGGTCATCAAGATTAAATGAACGAGTTTGGCAACAAGGAAGAAATTTCCCGCCAAATATGCTAATTAGCCCTAATCTACTTTGCATATGAAAGGATTCTTCTCTAAAGTGTCACGTTGAAGTGTAAACAAAACTTTTATGACTTTCTCGTGACCCACTTACAAGCGGTCGAAGATCATGAAACATTTCTGATGTTTGGGGATAAAAGACACTCATTCTGTTAATTCTAATTATTGGATAGTGTAAAACAAGGACTATAACACTGATTTATATAACTTTTGTATTCAGATAATGCGAGGAGAGCGCAACATTTGAATTTTGATTATTTTGTAGAATTTTAGGGCAGCCATTACGACGCATGATAAAAAAAGATTGATTTTCTCGACATTAATGATATAATTTCTTAATGAAAAATAGATATTAGTAACCTAGAAGCATTATATTTGATATTAGTTGTCATATTTTTGCTCAAATCATTGGTTTAATTTTGACGCTTTGGTTTCACCTTACATGGAATTGCCCTATAACAGGTTTGATTGTATCATACATGACATACTGAATCATCCAAAGCTGCAAATACTTCTGAACGGATGCGAGCACGGATTTGGCCAAGAACACCTCGATTCTCCAATGTCTCTTTTAAAACTGAAAAGTAAAAACAATGCGTGAAATTAATCTTTAATAATATAAAAAATATATGCGTAAAAAGTGCCTGATTAACCCAAGGGCGGCTATTTCCCTTTGAAAAGTGGGAAATTGAATGAAACCAATATCTCATTCCCTATTATCCAAGCCCAGTCTATCGCCCCCGACCGAGGGGGGCCTGTTAAACTCTTTCATTTTTAGGAGTGGTAAATATACAGTCAAAACTATAATTGAACATTCGATAAATTAATTCACTATTTGATTCGAATTTAATATTAATCGTATTCTTTTGTTCTATTGCTACTGTCCAAGTAGACGATGAAAACACAAACAAAACATTTTCCACGACTGCAATAAATTCAATTTCACTATCTTTAAACAGATTTCGAATAAATAAATACAACAGTTTGACACCTTCTATTGTTATAACGTGAAAAAGGTCAACACATTAGCGTTGATGAATAAAACACGTGAGCACGGTTGAATGAATAATTTTATTTACGACGAAAAAGCGGCGGTCGAGTTAAAATTTTGAGAAAATAATTTTCACATAAAATGAAGTTGTTTCATATTATAGCAAACGTTTTTTGGGGGATTATATCATGATTGTTTTGGTTGGAATACTCATCAGACCTGGAAGAATTTTCCAATCAGTTATGGGAAGAAAGCCTCTTTGTTGTGTTTATGGTTTATCAACAACCTTTCAATTTTGTTGAAAACTTGCGCTTAACGGTTACTGAAAATTCAAAAACCTAAAAAGTCTACGGTTGAAATGAAGAAAGGACGACAATATTTATAGCTTATCACATAAATTTCATTGCAAACTGTAAAATAATATGCACTGATGCTTGGTGATATGGAATAACGTAATCACTGTCAAAGAATAGACTATTTGGAGTGGGTATTTACGGAAATTACTGCTTACGTTTTTATCATTATTTTCGATCGAATATGATCACACGCACTCCAAAACCACGGCATTTCAAACTCGGAAAATGCATGTAAAGAGCCACATACATTCGACAAATTAATGAAATCATACTATGAAATATTATTTGCAATGTAATTATAAATTTTATTCATCAAAAACTGCTTGTATTCATAATTTATAGCCAGTTTTTCTCTTCAGTAAAATCAATGATTTTGTTCAACTTTCATAAGTCAATAAAATATTGTCTTCCAGACACAATATACCATTATCAAACGATCATCTCAAACTAGAAGATATGCTTTCCTGTTACTTTCCTTTAGCATGAAAATTGGGCGCAAAAGAAACATGTAGGGGAGACCGGGGAGACTTGGACCTAGAGAGACATGGGACAAGATTGTTCCTGATTACCCATGTAAATTATCTTCTAATATGTTGTATATGACTTCATTTCATGTTATTTCCCTAAATTTCAAAAAGCAACAATAACTAATTGTCAAGAAATTTTAGTGTACTAGCTTTTGACGACCGTAATACGTTTTGCAGTTCCTCCTTTGATTCAATTAATTTTAGAATAAGTGTTTAATTGCCATTTTGAATGGTGCCATTGCAATGGATAAACTTTGATGAATATTTTGATATAAAATGTTTGAATACATTCCTGTTGATGAGGAGTGCCACCTCAATTTTTTGCTGGGAAGTGAAACGGGGAGACATGGAACAGCGCGTTTTAGCATCAACAACAAATGGGAAACTAATCGCATTTGGTGGAGATAGAGTTTGTTTTCATTTATATGCGCTATATTCGACTTTTTTACTTTGTGGGGATAAAGTTGCTAAATCAATTACAATTAGATTGATGACGGGTGCGTCAAAACTAATTTTCTTTATTAATGATAAAATTATTTCTTGCTGGCTCAATTTTGATCAAATGAGCTCCCTAAATCAAAGCAACAGCTGTAATGTCTGGTACTGGAAAGTTAATTTGTCAGTTATTTAATGAAATTTTCATAAAATATGCATGATCCATGTCACCCCACCGTGTCCCAAGTCTCCCCACTAAAATGGTCGGTCTTCCGCACTAAATCTTTGAAAAATTGCTACATTTATGTAATTGATATTCTTACCCTTTTGAATTGAGCATGTTGGCTAATAAATGACATAAAAATTGTGACTTTTACACAACCACAATAATTTTAATAATTAAAAATGTGAAAACTGGTCCAAGTCTCCTCGGTCTCCCCTAATTTGCCCTCAAAATAGATGCAAATTTATCGTGTTTTTCCGTTGCGATTTTAGCGCGTAACTGCAGCCAGGTCATCGAGAGGCAACAAACATAATGGCCGCGGAGAACAATTGAATTCGAAAATACAATGAATTCGACTTTCAGTGCCGTATCTGGTCGTTATAATCTGTGCCTCTGTTTGATCAATTAATTGTCTGTTGCTCAATAAGCTATATTCTCAGGTTCCATAATTATGTTTTGTCTTGATAGGCCTAGGCTATGTTAGGCTAGGTTTTTGTCTTGATAGGCCTTTGTCGCTCATTAAAGGGGCATTATTGACCGGCAATAATTGTTTTGAAAAAAATAGGGCGATTCCATCAGAAGTGAAACCAAAAATTTTACAAGCGTCAAAAATAAAGCAAGGAATTCAGACAAAAATCAATTGTTTTCTCTATAATAGATACTTTTACCATCATTATATATATGTTTGATTGAGATTAAAGACTTCGATGTGGATAAAATTAATGTTTTAGAGAGAGCGTCGAGTTGGCTGCTCGTGAATTTATGAGAACAACAACAAACTAAAACATCAAATTTTGCGTTTTTCTGTTCATGATTTTCTAACAAAAATTACATCAATCAATATGAATTCACTTGTTTTGTATTATTAAGTAGTAAAAATAAAGGATAATGAGTGTATTTTACCTTGAAATTATATAAATGGTTCGATCACTTCGGGCCGCTGTCAGTCAGACACGAAAAAGTCCTAAATGTTTTGTTTACTTCACAGCGTGACACTTGATCGCTAAATCCTTTCGTATGCAAAGTAGAAAATAGCTCATTTGCATATTTGGCGGGAAATAGTGCTTTTTTCTTCAACGTCATCCTTTAAATCTGCGTGTCTGACTGACAGAAAATATTCATACGGACAGTTCGACCTAAGCGCAACAGTCGGCATCTCAAAGCTAATGCCGTAATGATCATATAATCAAAGAGGCCGTGTGACCGCCTACCCGTTGTTTTAGACACTTCACACCACGTGGTAATTTGAGGTCGCTGTCGTCAATATTTAGTCATACGTGTTGACTGTTTTATCGCATGCGAAATGGAAATGGCTGTTCACTTGGCCTTGTTTAGAATATTATCTGTTTGTGTGCTACATTTTGAACAAAAAGAACAACCAATTTACATTACATGATGGTTATAGATTAGAAAGGAATATATAAAAGTTTTAATAAAAGTGTATTACTTGTGTTTTATGTCAAGTTATGTCAGTCAGACACAAACTGCTTCGGAGAGGTTAGTCAGAAACGAAATCTTGTCAGTCAGACATGAGAAACATTTGTTTATTGCCGTATATATTTTGAAAGTATTTAATAAAATGAATAATATTTGTAAAGTATAGTATCTTAAGAGCATGATGAGAGTGATTTTATTCTTCTTTATGCCAACACTTCGCAGAAATCTACAAATGTTCATCTCCAATTGGCAAAATGGCGAGCGTCCGTGTCAGTCAGACACGGACCTTAAACTTGCTGTAGTTTATTAATATTTTGAGTTATTGTGAATATTTTTACTTTGTGGCAATGTTTTTCCACTCTTTATTTGTAAGAAATAATAATTGAACAAACTTTGCGTGGATGTTGATGCCCTATTCCAAAATATCTTCCGATGTGTCAGTCAGACACGATGGAACCGCCCAATACATTTTTTTCAAAACCTCATTTTCAAACACCCGTTGTGACACCATCAAATCGATTTTGAATATTCATAGCGATGAAATCTGGTAACTGGAATATATCACGAGGAGTGTTTCGATGGCAGAAAACTACAAAGAAGTGTTTCGTGATTTGCTAAGAACGTTTACAAAAGATGTAATATGGAATAAAGCACTTTGTTGAAAGAAAGCATAATGTACATAATTGTGCACATTTGATATTGTTTTCTTTTTACAAATCTATGAATGCGATATTTCTTGCAAAGTAGAAACATTTCGAATCTAGCTTCATTTTGACAACATCAAATCAACGGCTTATATTTCTGTATTTCATTTACACTGACATTCTGAACCTCGATCGAAACAAAATAACATCATATGTGATTTCTGGGTCTTTGGATATTATGGTTTGCTACAAAATTGAGTCCAGCTGAATTTATTTACTGACGGTTGCCCAGTTGTTCGTTTGTCTGCGTCTCGAACCACAATGTTTTTGGTAAGAATTATTCTGATAAAATTTCAGACTTGTTCTCATGGAATGATGATTTTAAGGACATAAATATGTCGTTTTGAAACCCTGATTGTCATCATCTTTATATTCAACTCTTAATGATGTGCTTGTGTATTTTAAAAAAAAATGTTACAATATTGGAAGATTCATTTCAGAATTCACGGCTCAAATATCATCAACTCACTGAAATAGCATGACGTAAATAAAAAAGCTACGAGATCAGATTTCAAAAAATTCCATACAAAGGCTGCCGGTTTTGTTTGACCCTTTAAGATTCGTGACTTGAGATTTTCTTCGTTATGGTAATTAGGGGGAGTCCCGTTGACCATTCACATACGCAAAAGACGTCGCTTTGAAATATTTGTCGCGTGTTTGCTTCGTATTTTATATTGGCGAAAAGAGCATTTGATTGTGAAGAAAACCTGAAATTCTGAAATTGCATCAACATGTAAATGAAAATGAAAACGAAAAATAAAGTAAGAAAAATAATTTTCAAGATTCAGTTTCTGGGTACAAAAAAAACCCTGAATTAGGATAGATATAGGCTATCAAAAATACAGCCAATTATCGAGTCCTAATTGGAAAAATACAATAAAGTGGGCATATGTAGCCTTTAGTCTAGCCAATTCATTTCATTCAAGAAAGAATGACATTCGGATCTATCAAGACAAAAACATCATAAACATGTTGAGCCCGAGATAATAGCTTATTTAAGATTTTAAATGAAAACTTACCACCCTTTAGATTTTCCATGTTTCCAACACTTGTGGATCAATACAATTCGAATTCTTTCTGATAGAATTTAAAATCGTACGTTTTAGAAATAAAATGTTTAGCTTGTCGCCGCTTGGCGTGCAAGACGAGAGACGACTGACAAAACGGTTCAAAACAAATTCAAATGGTTCAATGTAGTGCACAGGCTCCTCGTGGCAGAACAATAGCCTACTTGCTGTATATCTAAAGGCTGTAAAGGCTGTATATAGGATTAGACAGGTACAGACACGACTCTATATCTTACTAATTACTATATTTCATTGTTAGCGGGTTCTGCTTATAGAATGATTTTATAATCAGCAGAATTATGCCATAGATTTTAAAATTCAATAATAATAATAATAATAATAAATTTTTATAGCGCCTATATCATTTGCTCTAAGCGCTTTACAATATCTAAGGCCCTGTTTACAAGGAGGGTGAGTTACCCGGGTAGGCGAGTTACTCGCCTTACCGAGTTAAAATGTGTTGTGTGTTTACAAGGGTCACCTGAGTAACCCGCCTACCCGAGTTAAATAATTTGAAGCCAATCTAAGCATGCGCGCTGAAATGGAACGATTAGAGAACAAAAGATGTCTACAGCGGAAACGTTCGAAACAATAGAAAATTAAAGCTACCATTTTTTAATTTTAACCCGCCTACCCGAGTTACTCGCCTATATCCGTTTACAAGTCAAAAAGTGACAGAAAGTTGTCTCGGGTAGGCGAGTTACCCGGTCTGCCAAGGCGAGTAACTCGGGTAGGCGAGTTACTCGGGTGGGCGAGACAATTTTCTCACTTTGCTTGTAAACAGAACGCGCATAAACAATAGACCCGGGTAACTCGCCAACCCGAGTAACTCGCCCTCCTTGTAAACAGGGCCTAAGTGTAAAAAAAAAAAAAATTTACAATTAACAATTAAGAATTAATTGTAATTAATCAATTAATTTACAATGAAGACGATGGACCACCATATAATTATGTCACGATATCAACTCTCGAATGGTCAAGTTATCATTTTATATTTAGCTTTTTACTATAAATAAACATTTCAGTATTTAGAAATTTTCCAAAGAATTCCAAAAATTTCAAGTGACTTTTAAAAATTTCAAGTGACTTTCAGAAATTTCCAAATTAATTTCAGAGATTTCCCAATAAACTGCTTTTTACTACTGTAGTGTCTATCAATCATGAAGTGTTTATGTAGGTGCTTTTCGAAGCCATTTTTAGCCTAATTTCATAACTACATATGAATTGAAATGAAGTAAAAAAAATAAAATAAATAAAATAAAAGTTATACACCTATTTTGTATAAGAAACCAAACGAACGCTGTGTAGTGCTACTAAATGTTTCATAAATTTTGAAGGATGTAATTTGTACTTAAAATTTCTTAAAGTTTCTTAATATTTAGACTCCGTAGTAGCCTACGTACAAGCCCAGAGTTTTTTTTTGAAACCATAGGTCCGTAGAGTAGCATGAACATTAATGATTAAACAATAATATATGTTTTCCGTTTGGGAAAAAATAAGTTTCTTAATTAATTTAGAAGAAGTACTGCAGTTTCTTAAAATTTTTAACGTATGGTACTAAGTTTTTTATAAACGGGTTACTCATAAAAAAATGCGTGCAGTGAATAGCATGCTCGAATGCGGATAAATAGGAGCATAATAAAATTAGTCGAGTGCAGAGGATGGCAGAGATTGACAGAGATCGATGAGGCATTAGATATATTTTCTATTTTCTAGATATTTTCTATTTTCTAATTAGATAAATATTACGCATGACATATTAATTATTAAAACAAATAATTAACAATTCAAACGCCGATCTCCTCAATCTTGACGGAAGAGTTCTGGTGACAATCTGAATAAGTCCGGGAAAAGGTACTATTCGAATAAGACTTTAACAGGAACTTAAGAAATTGAAAATATAAAAAGATATTTAATGTATAAATTTAAATGTTACCTTAATTTCTACATATAATCTATAGTTTTATTTATATAATTAATAATTAATAAACGAAAAAATCAGACATTCATATTTGCTACTATCAAGGCGATCATCGGGCAATTTAGTCAGTGAAATTGCCCGATGATCGCCTTGGCGTGAAACTAATAGTAGCAAATATGAATGTCTGAATTTTTCGTTTATTAATTATTAAACAGCTCTGCATTTATGGCATTGAGCACTATTGAAACAGCAAAGACAACATAAGTACATTGATATTACTAGTTTTATTTCTATGTAGCTAACGATCAGTCCTTTGAAAAAATGTTTGTATAACTTAAAAGTTCTGAATAAATGATGATGATGATGATGATGATGATGATGATGTTTGTTTGTTTGTTTGTTTGATTTAATACCAATATACCAGTTTACATAGATACAGGTGTGTGGTAAGTATTATTTGATATTATTATGTTGTTATTCGATACTTGTATATATATATATATATTTTTATTTATTTTTTATTTAGCATAGTTGTTATAAGAACCTATTTATCCAGTTTGCTTCTAAATAACAACATATTAAGATAATATTGATTCACTATATAGTTATAAAATTATCAAAACATGGGTCATTCTATTATTCAATATTGCAAATTATTATAGCGTTTCTGCAAAGATTCGTAAAGAAATCTTCCCAACAGTTTCTTTGTTTGTAACTCTGTTTGGGAAAAGAGCAGTTCCAATTTCTCTGTATCCGAGAATACCTGAAAGTTGTTATGCAACTTTTCTATTTTATTAAAAAACGCTACCCTCAAGTTACTATTTATATTACAGTTAAAGAGTAGATGTATCTCATCGTCGATACTGTCACTATCGCAATGGGGACATAGCCGGTCCTCGTAGGGAATGTTAGAATATCGTCCGGTCTGTACTCCGAGCTTATGAGCACTGATTCTGATCTGAGTTATTGCTATCCTAGACTTTTTGTGTGGAAGTAGCAAATAATTTTCAAATTCAAATTTATGTTTGATTGTTTTGTAGAATTTCAATTGGTTCGATTGGCCTGGAGTGTTAGAGTTTAGATTAGTTTGCTCAAAGTTGATTTTGTATTCGTTATTTAATTGATCTTTTATAGAGTTGATTAGTTTTATTTGATCAGATTTTTGATTTGTTTCTTTAGAGATCAAAAGCTGTAAATTGATTCCTATTTCGGACAAATGATGTGTAACTTTACCCAGCCATGAAGTTGATGAACTGTTGACGATTTGTTCACCAAATGCCTTGTACAGTAAACTACTTTTTTTGGAGTTAATCATTCTAACAAGGAATTTGATCATATTAATTTTAACGTCAATCTGTAGAGGGATGATCCCCAATTCCGCTCTAACAGCTATCTTACTGGAATTCTTTCTAACATTTAATATTTTCCGCATAATATCTCGCTGTACAGTTTCTATTTGGTTATTTTCAATGTGAGTAACAGAATCACCCCAAACATCACTAGCATAGAGAAGTATGGGTTTTATCATGGTAGTAAACATTGTTTTGTGAATTGCGACATAGCTGGTTGACGACCGCCCCATAGAGCGCTGTGTTATTGCCCATGCTTTTTCGGCTTTTGTGCAAAGTTGCTTAATACCAAAACATTGTTTTGAGGAGCAATGAAACGAAAAACCTAGATATTTGTAATTTTCGACCATTTCGATGGGGGTATTATTAATGGAAAAGAAATGTTGCTCATCAACATATTTTTTTGAGAAGATCATGCATTTTGACTTTTCATAATTAATCTTGAGCTTCCATTGCTCGGCGTAAAGATATGCTTTCTCCATGCATTTTTGGAGACCCTCTTTGGTTTGAGAAAATAAGACTATATCGTCGGCAAACATTAAACAATTCAATGGCTTATCAGCAAGAAAAACTGGATGTGTTGATTGACATGTTAAAGATTTTGCAAAATCATTGATATAAATATTAAAAAGATTAGGACTAAGGATACACCCTTGGCGAACGCCAACACTGGGTGAGATCGACGTAGTCAAGAGATTGTTGTAAATGATATGTGCTTTGTTATGAACATATAAGTTGTCAATTATTTTATAAAAAATTCCATCGATGTTTAATTGCTTTAGCTTCAATAAAAGGCCAGGATGCCAAACAGTGTCGAACGCCTTTTTCAAATCAATGAAACAGGTAAAAAGCTTTTTATTATTTTTTGTGTATTTTGAAATAAGGGTTTTAAGGCAAAACAAATGATCTGCCGTTCGTTTATTTTTTTGAAAACCACCCTGTGCTTCATGAATTATATCATTTTCGTCAAGGAAATGCCTGAGCCTCTCATTGAGGATAAGACAGAACAATTTACCAAGAATACTAGTGAGGCTTATTCCTCTGTAATTATTTGAGTTGAGCTTGTCCCCAGATTTAAAAAGGGGTAAAATAAAAGACTCTTTCCAAGAATTTGGAAAGTAGCCAGATTGAAAAATTTGATTGAATAGGTTTTTGTAAACGTCGATAAATTTATCTGCCGTTGCATGGACCATTTCTGCCAATATCCCATCCCTACCAGGTGATTTTTTTTTTTTTAAGAGTTTCATGGCAGAGATAATTTCCCTTGTGTCTATTGCCCTGTCGAGATCTCCCACGAAATTGGATTCAGATTGGGATTGCATAACAGTATAATTCCCATCTACAGTATCTGACTCGATAGGATTCTCTTCATGGAGTTGCTTAAAATGAGATAGGAGCTCATAGGCATCAGGCAGTGTCTCATTTTTATTTTCAGAAGCTCGAAATGATTTCATTAATTGCCAAAATTTATTTTTATCGTTATTCATGGCGTTGTTTAGATTATGCAAAGCAGTATCATTGTGTTGACGTTTTGACAGTTTGATTTCTTTTTTATATTGCTTTCTTAACCGGCAAATCCTACCTCGAAGAAATGGATCATTAGGGTGCCTTTTCAAAAGTCTGATGATGTTATTTAGTCGTGATTTTATATGAGAACATGATTTTGTGTACCATCGTGTTTTGAATTGCCTAGCATGTTTCTGATTTTTAAATGTTTTTAATTTCAAAATGCCTTGAGCGGACGTTGTGAGCAAATCCGAAATTTTATCGATGATCTGGTCAATGTCTTCAGTTGATGTTAATATTTCTGAAGAGAGTGATTCAATAAGGCGTTCATGAGATTCGCTAGAGAATCGTTCCACGTAATCAGATTTCTTTTCGTCGCACCACAAATATCGGGGTGGTCTCTCTTCGACAAGAATGCTTGAGCAATCATTGTTGGTATGCCTTAGAGTAACGTTAAGAGACAAATTAATTGAGCAATGATCTGAAAGTAGCAATGCATCTTTATCGACTTTGATTGATTTGAGAACTGATGGTGATTGTAAGTACAATTGTTCTGAGGCCAAAACAAAATCGACGAGACTAGACCCAATATTACCATGGTATGTAAATTCACCTTCCTCGTCACCTTTTAGTCGGCCGTTAAGGATCCGAAGTTGGTTGCTAGTGCAAATACTGATTAAATGTCTACTATAATCGTTGATTGTATTATCTCGAGTTTTTCTTAGAACTAAATTGTGATAGTCGGGTACATACGTTGGAGGTAAATCAAAAAAGGAGTCATCATCATTGGAAATAAAATCATTTAATTTGCCTAGTCGAGCATTGAAGTCGCCGCCAACCAGCACATCGCAACCACCCGGTACATTTATCAATTCGTTTTGCAAAATTTCAAATACCTGATTTTTATGAATAGGATTTACCGAAGAGTATTGTGGACTAACATATACGAAAGCAATATACAAGTCATTATTGAGACCAAAAGCTAACCTATTCATTTTTAACCACATTATATCTTCTGAATTTGACGGAATTTCGGTAAACGCATGTTTAATATTACACTTTATGAGGACTGCTAATCCTCCTGAACCTCTACTACAATTTGGTTGTTTACTTGTTCTATGTTTATAAATTATATCATAATTTGGGGGAGGGTGAAAATGTGATGACCTTTGAGTCCATGTTTCGCTAAGAAAAATGACATCATTTTTTAAAAATTTTTGAAAATCAGGATTCCCTAGCTTAGAGCCCAGACCGTTGATGTTCCAAAAGGTAAAAGTAAGATTTTCAGGGATTTCCATAGTTTATATTGGAGAATTTCGAGGGATGAGACACATCTCTCGAATGTAAGGGCTTTACTATATCTATTGTAACGCTATTTCTAATAAAAATATTTTTTAAACTATTCTTAACATTACTATAGCTAGTTTCAGTAGCTACGATATCAATGATATCACACATAAACTTATCTGAATGGTAACTTCTATGGATATTCTTCATAAACGTGTACTTGATGTATATCTTTGTAATAATCTTGTAATTGTATATGTAAATCATTTTTAATAATGTCTTTGTGGATGTTGATATATTTGTGGCGGAATATTTTCCCATGCTGAATGAGCATCGTAATTTCTATCGGTACTGCGATGGAGAGTAGGCATTAAGTTTAATGGTCTTGCCATTTCTTGAGGGGGTATAGTAGACGTAAATTCGACAGAATTACTAAATCTGTTATGAAAAAGTTTCATGAAATCTGAAAGAGTCTGTTGCATTATCTCCTCTCTATTTCTCGGTGGAATAACATAATTGGGTTGCTTTAGGTTTTGGCTCATTAATGGATGAATAACCGATTCTGATTGGTTGGACTCGGTGGTCATAGGAGGTATACTAGGCATTCTTTGATCTACATTTATTTGCGGAATATGTTGAATATTTGGTGTAATCATATCATGCTGTTGGGTGTGTATAGCTCTGATGAAGTTTCTGGATAGTAGCTTTGTCCCGTGTGTATTTGTATAAATACTATCCTGTAAAAAAAGTGGTTTGTTTTGTTCTAGGGTCCCGTTATTCTTGGTGACAAATATCCTGCTGTTGTTAATGAAGGTGATGTTTTTAGATGTGCAAAATGTTTCTAATTGATCATTTAGACGCATTGTTATTAATATTGAACTGTTTTCAGGCTTTGGTAGCATTGAAGAATAATAAATTTGAGAACTTGGGAATAAAGTTTTTGTTTTCATGATTGCCGTAGTAATGTCGGCTAGAGATACTTTCTCAATCTTTTCATGGGAATCATGTGAGCCAAAATGAAGAATTATGTATTTGTAATTAGTGTTAGTTTTTGCAATGTTTTCTATTTCTGTGACAAACTGGTGAGTGGGCATTCCCTGACAGATGACTTTTTTAGCTTTGGATGATTTTGCAATTTTCGTAGGGATGACGTGACGAATGTGTGAGTCGGCTACAATCAAAAGGTCAAGTGGGGTGCCTGTGTTGTCTACTTGACTTTGTGGCCTTGAGCTGTTGACATTGTTATTGTTATTGTTTCCATGCGTGCTATTCTGATTAATATGGGTTGAAGAAGAAGTTGTTGTTTTTTTGGACATATAATGTTTCATTTCAGCTATGCTTGTTTCTGTGGCAGACAAGCGATTTTTGATCTGATTAATTTCAGTGTCGTGTTTTGAAGAGTTGTTCTTCAATTCATTCTTAAGATCAGTAATAGTGGCCTGCAGAGATTGATTTTCCTGCTCTACTTTAGAGATCGTGTTTCTGTATAATCTGCAGGTTTCCTTAAGTGTTAGAATGTCTGTTTGAAGATTTCGCAATTGGCCTGTTGTTGGCTGTGAATTGACCGGTGTTGTAACGGTCGCGGAATCGACTGAGCGGATAGTCATCGTACTTTTCCGTGTGTTTAAATTTTTTTTTACCGTAACAACTGATTGGCTCAGCTCTTCCTCACTTTCACTGTGAAATAATATTTCGTCCTCTGTTTCTGAGTCGGAAGTTAATGAACGTTGCACTGATAAACTTTGTTTATTAGGTCTTTGAATAGGAGACGGGGTATTAGGTGTGGACGTAGGAGTTGATAATGTGTTTGTCGGTGTGTTCCCACGTGGTGTTTCGTAACAAGGTTTTGTAAGCAAATATCCTTCTTTGTGTTCGCTATCTCCAATAAATTTATTTTTACTATTGTTTTCTGTGTATACCTTGTGAAGGGATTCTTTTATTTTGTCAAAGTATTTGTTTATGAACAATGTTAACTCTTTCCCTGATGTCATTACTGTTCCACTTGAAAAAAATGTCATTGTCAGAATTTTGTGTTTCTGACTTGACCTTGGGGAAATGACTAAAACTTTTCGGCCTTCGCCCTTAGTGTCTTTTATCCATGGAATCATGCCCAAAGATTCAAAGTATATTTTACATGCAGACATCCATATTTCATTTTGGTTAGTTTTGAATTTAATTTGATGTAATACATCTCCATCTCTATATTTCGGCTCTATGTTAGTGGTAATAATCATTTCCGGATCAAGTTTATTTGCCATTTTATTTAAAATGTTTAGGCTGTTAGAATAATTTTCATCGTTTTGCTCTTCACATTCCATCATTTTTGTAAATAAATATACAACTAATACTTAAGATACTCTTACCCTTTCAGAAGCATATTTCCATTGGTATTTATACCTAAATGATCGTTGTAATAACTATGATAATAGCGAGGATTGTTATTCGTGACTTAACTTGACGACGATAACATGATGATGATGATGATGATGATGATGATGATGATGATGATGATGATGATGATGATGATGATGTTTGTTTGTTTGTTTGATTTAATACCAATATACCAGTTTACATAGATACAGGTGTGTGGTAAGTATTATTTGATATTATTATGTTGTTATTCGATACTTGTATATATATATATATATTTTTATTTATTTTTTATTTAGCATAGTTGTTATAAGAACCTATTTATCCAGTTTGCTTCTAAATAACAACATATTAAGATAATATTGATTCACTATATAGTTATAAAATTATCAAAACATGGGTCATTCTATTATTCAATATTGCAAATTATTATAGCGTTTCTGCAAAGATTCGTAAAGAAATCTTCCCAACAGTTTCTTTGTTTGTAACTCTGTTTGGGAAAAGAGCAGTTCCAATTTCTCTGTATCCGAGAATACCTGAAAGTTGTTATGCAACTTTTCTATTTTATTAAAAAACGCTACCCTCAAGTTACTATTTATATTACAGTTAAAGAGTAGATGTATCTCATCGTCGATACTGTCACTATCGCAATGGGGACATAGCCGGTCCTCGTAGGGAATGTTAGAATATCGTCCGGTCTGTACTCCGAGCTTATGAGCACTGATTCTGATCTGAGTTATTGCTATCCTAGACTTTTTGTGTGGAAGTAGCAAATAATTTTCAAATTCAAATTTATGTTTGATTGTTTTGTAGAATTTCAATTGGTTCGATTGGCCTGGAGTGTTAGAGTTTAGATTAGTTTGCTCAAAGTTGATTTTGTATTCGTTATTTAATTGATCTTTTATAGAGTTGATTAGTTTTATTTGATCAGATTTTTGATTTGTTTCTTTAGAGATCAAAAGCTGTAAATTGATTCCTATTTCGGACAAATGATGTGTAACTTTACCCAGCCATGAAGTTGATGAACTGTTGACGATTTGTTCACCAAATGCCTTGTACAGTAAACTACTTTTTTTGGAGTTAATCATTCTAACAAGGAATTTGATCATATTAATTTTAACGTCAATCTGTAGAGGGATGATCCCCAATTCCGCTCTAACAGCTATCTTACTGGAATTCTTTCTAACATTTAATATTTTCCGCATAATATCTCGCTGTACAGTTTCTATTTGGTTATTTTCAATGTGAGTAACAGAATCACCCCAAACATCACTAGCATAGAGAAGTATGAGCTAGCATAGAATCACCCCAAACATCACTAGCATAGAGATGATGATGATGATGATAAAGCAAAGTAAAGCACTTAACACAAAACACTTACCACTCTTTCCTGTTATTTATACCTGTTTTTTTACTTAATGTCTGTTTTCCTGTCAACTTAGCTATGTATCAGTCCTTTGAAAAAAGTTTATATAACTTAAAGGTTCTGAATAAATGATGATGATGATGATGATGATGATGATGATGATGATGATGATGATAACGTTATTTCATTTCAATTCATATAAATCTATCTACTTATTTACTCTATATTTATTGAATTACATCGAGATATCTCGTTATTATGTAAAAACATGCCCCAATATGTCATATATGATATATCTGATAGCGTAGTTGAATGCGAGAATCTATTATCAGATAAACTGTAACAAGTAAAAAATTAGAAAACAGATTTACTGTACAATATGTTAAAAATTTCCTGTATATATTTTATGACTACTGAAGCTTTATTGTTATTTGGAAAAAAAATTATATATAAAATTGAAAAAAAAAAATCATCATCATCATCATCATCACAAATTGCCAAAACCATGCCTAAACCATCACATGTAATTCCTCTGATCCTATTATCTTGCTAGATCAACCATTAAACTGTCTGATGTTTGCAGACGACATTGTTCTTTTTTCTTCCACCCCACAAGGCAAATGGAAACTAAATGTCAACCACGACAAGTCAAAATATATCGTGTTTTCCAAATTACAACCATCGGGACCTTTGCACAATTTTTACGGGAAACAACTTACTTACACTGATAGGCAAAGAAAAATCATGCCCGCCAAATGCTGAGCGTAAAGGGAAATACGTACACCCTAGCAGTAAGAGGAGATCTAGGTATTGCACCACTGCAGATAGACATTAAAGTCATTGTATTGAAGTACTTGCTACGATCTCCGATCTCCGACAACTCCGATCGAAGCACGATTATATATAAATCCTTTTCTGAGCAAATGCTCGATAACTCACCAACATCTTGGCTAGGAAAAGCTAAATCCTTTCTGTCAGAAGTCAACATAGACCTTTTATTATTATTATCCAAAGATACTGCTAGTAAATGGAGTAAAAACTTAATTAATACAATCAAAGAAGAACTAATTGATAAATATTCTGAAAAATTTAAAAACTTAATCACTAACAGCCTAAACAGATCCAATCAATTAAATTTTTATGCAAATATTTATGAAAATTTTGAATTTCAAAGTTACCTACTAATACCAAATGCCTACGCTAGGCGTGCAATAACTAAAATACGAACTAGTGCACATAAACTCGGGGTTCAGACTGGTAGACACTTTGACATTCCATACCCAGAACGAACATGCAAATTTTGTGATGAAAACTATATTGACGATGAAGTGCACCTTCTGTTTCAATGCATTGATAATACCGATCTACGCGATCAATTTTTCAAAATAGCTGAAGAAGTATATACAAACTTCAGACAGACTGACACCAAAGAACAGTTAAAGGTTTTGTTTACCAAAGCATCATCCCAAATCACAAGAAGACTTGGGATATTTATCTCGAAGTCATTAAAAAAGCGACTTTCTGAAAGTCAAGTTGATGATATTACCTGGTCTGTTAAGTCATGTAAATAATTTAATTGAATATGTATAAATAAGACTACATCTTACAAACCTGTCACACATCCTGTATTTATTTTGGATATATTGACAATAAATGAAACAAACAAACATCATCACTGGGACATTTACTTTGGTTGGTATTTAATAATGTATTCTAAAATATCATGTCGTTTAGGTCTCATCGACAATATACATTTATATAATTCATAAATAGTTGCTCTACAACCCAATTGTTCAATCCATGCATAAAATAGGGCAATGTTTTGTTCTGTAACTTGTTCAAATCTTTTATCATAACAGATATTTTGTACTTTATGAAAAGGCAAATTAAGGCAACGGCCAAGAGATGTTGGTGTTGGTCCAATTCTTTGAGAGATTTCATCCAAGATTAACGAGTCAAAATGAACTCGGTCTGAAAAGAAATAGTTGAATGATTTTAATTCCAAAATATATACAGTTGGATCAGGGTCCGATAAAAGTAGAAATGCTGGAATCCTAGAAGGTTAGAGAAAATTCAGAAGAAAATCGACATTTATAATGATTTATTGGTCAAACATCAACAACAAAAAATCAGAAGAAAATGTTGAAATGCCTCTGGGATTCTGGGAGGCTGAACCTTTTGTCAGGCCCTGGAGTGGATCATAGTCAATAGAATAAAACATTAGATCATATAGTCTTAGAGAGGACATCCATTGTTAATGATTATTAAATCAATTTTCATATGTCGGAAACATCAAAAACCTAATTCGTGAGAAGCGGAGCGTCAAAAAGTCAGCACGCATGTCGGTGTTGCCCCTTTAAAGGGGCAAAATTGACCGGCGACCGCAGCGAGCTCAAGTTGAATTTATGCTTAGCGTAATTCAACCATCTCGCTTTGAAACTATTGTTATACGCGAGCCTAATTTGTTATAAATTCATGTCAACAATGAACATTTGTGTTATAAACAATAAACATGCACGTGATCCTAAGTGCGTAATGCCTGCCGGTCATTTTTGCTCCTTTAAAGGATGTATAATACTGCAATAATGTCAAGTACCCGAAATGTTTTTATAGGACCTGAGGTGATTACTGTAACATCTAATTTAAGTTTCACTTACCAATTTAGGAATAGCAACTCAGGGGTCTCGTTTTGCTAGTAATTTATATTTGACGACGTAATAATTACACAAAATAACAACTCACCATTTGAAATTGTTGAAAGTGTATTATTCTCAATCCCATTAGCCAAATGAAATTCATTGATCACATCTAATGAAAAAGAAATGTTATATAAATCTATATATATAGATATCTATATCTAATGGCCAGAAACATGTACTTGTCTGCTGCTATGTATGTCTCAATTGCGCATGCGCAATTTTGAGCACTATCGACTTGGGATGTGTCTATACTATTTGCGATATGCATTGCCCACTACTTCGGTAGTTTGAGCAATCTGGTATGGCACAGATGTTTTTTTTCATGTGATGAATTTTTTCACCACATTGATAACTCATCTTGACTTAGGTTATATACCGAAGTCAGTTCCTTGTTTGCTCACTGAGCAGTACTGATGAAGGCTAATGGCCAGAAACATGTACTTGTCTGCTGCTATATATATATATGTATGGAAATGGCAGCATTCAGAAAACATATAAATCGAAAAGACCTAAACCTTCAAACTCCATGACATGGAACATGGAAGTTCATAAACGTGAAAAGTCTCGTTTTTCATCAACTTTTCCATGCACTTTTGGGATTAGAGGTAGCCTGCGTATCAGTCCCGAGGCTTTCTCTGAAACCATAAGGTCTGTTAACTAATGGTGTCTGTGAACGAATATGTGATTTTTAGCCCAACAAGTTCCCATGAGTTTGGGATGTAATTTATGCATTACATAGCAAAATGTGAAAAATTATGTTATTGTAAATTAACTAATTGTTTAATCTTTGTATTTTAAAAAATATATTGTATTTTTTATTATTTTTTATTATAATGAGCCCTTTGAAAAAACCCTGTGTAGGCTTAAAGGTTTATCTTAATAAATGAAGATGATGATGATGATGATGATACGTCGTATTATCGCTAAGACCAACGTCGCGTTTGACGAAGAGTTGTTATTTTATGACAGTTGATGTTTTGTGAAAGTGTTTGAATTGGGTTGTTAATAATTTACCAAATTTCTATCAGATGATATGTTCGATGGGCTGAAAATCACACATTTGTTCACAGACCCTAATGGCACGGTTTTAGAACCAAACCTCGATGATGGTACGCATGCTAGTTTAGAGGATGTGTTTTGTGACTCTGCTATATAGTAGGAACATAGCACCGAATCTTATGTTTTATATTCAACTTCCAGCCATTACCCCCAGAATATTAGATCATTACAACAAGATCAAGCCAACCTATATAGCAGATTAGACTGGTCCAAAAATATGAAAGTTTGAAAGTTGAATTGCATTCTTAATTTTATTGTTCTAGCTAGTGGGTAAGAAAATCATAAGTTTAAAATTTGAGTTCAAAAAAATATTGGGAAATGTCCCTCAATGTCAATGGGGAAAACGCTCAAAAATTTCGAAAAAATATAATTAAATATCAGAAAGGTATTTATGACTAGCTGTTTATGTCTATGAAGGTAACAATCTCAGAAATATTACTGTGGCATTTAAAAGTCTATTAGATGAGAGTCTATATTGAAATTTTGTGTTTCAGAGTAAAGCATTTGAATGTATGTCTTCCGCTGTGATTTTGACAGATCATTCAAATGTGTGGTTTACATCATTTTTTCTGGACCAGTATAATTTATAGCCTGTCTGCAGACTAAAACCTATCTAACCAAGGAATGTGTAAATGGTACATATGAACACATTTTGATTATGTCAAGGCTTATATAAGTCTCATGCTGTGTCCGCACGGCAAGTTCTTCTGATCAATGATGCACAGACTTGACATTCTCTTAAGATAGATGTTAGTGTCAATGCAGGACAGACAATAAAACCCTCTTAATCAAATGTAATCCATTTATATGAATTCCAGCTTATCAGCAACATCGTTTTGAAACTATTTTCTGATCAAATCCTGGCAAATACTAGCCTGAGTACCAGCCCAGAGGTTTTTTACGAAACCCTAGGGTCTGTGAACTAATGAGTAACGTTTAGCCCAGTAGGTTCCCATGAGTTTGGGATATAATTTATTATGACATGATTGACGAAGGGTTGTGATTTTATGACAATTGATCTTTTGTGATAGAGTGTGAATTGGAGTGTGAATAATTTATACATAGTATATAGGTGTTATTTTCGTAGGGCTAAAAATCACACATTAATTCACAGACCCTATGGTTTCAGGAAAAACCTCTGGGCTGGTACGTAGGCTAGGCAAATACAAGTATACCGTTAGCAATTTCGATGGGTGCTTGCGCTGGTTGCATTCTACATTAACAACCTGTTATAGCAGCCGCTTATATATGGCTGCATTTGCCTAATGTAGGCTATAGCCACCCTAATAATATTCAATCATCTATTAAACTAACTATGTATATACATCCACATGTCTACTTGGTTGTTTAATACAGGTTTCATTATAGTATAAAATACATCAAGCACTCACCTTTTGGAGGTAATATGTGAGCAATAGGTATTAATATGTGTTCTTTTTTACAAGCAATGAAATCTTTCTTTACCGTGTATGTAAACCAACAAGGGATGTTGAAAACATATGGATCATCGATTAAGTTAGTTAGACAACTAGGGCATAACGATCGGAGTTTAATGCATCCAAGACCAGGAAAACGTTTGAGGAAATCATCTGCAATCTGGATTGAATAAAAAGCAAATTACTTTGAATGTAGAAATATCTATTACAAATATGACGTCATACCCCATACAAAAACAGTTCAGGAGTTCATGAACAGTTCATAAATGTTTCATGGCCCCACATTTTCATGAATTTTTCATGAACTATTTGTGGACTGTCTTTGAGGTTCATGAAATTGGGGCCATTTAACGTTCATGAGCTGTTCATGTACTCCTGAACTGTTTTTTGCAGGGGTAATCACCAAGGGCGATTGGCTGATTTCTGTGTTTGGATATTCTAGGATAAACATTGTATAAAATTTCCTGCTGAAAAAATGGCCGATAATTTTTTTTACCTTTACTTGCTGAACAGAGATTTTTTGAGAAATGAGCATTGAGAAAGTGAAAATTTCAAATCTTGAAAAACGGAGAACAAAAATTCAGTGACGTCATACTCTAAAAATTACTATAACAAGGAGTGAGCGCGACAAGATCACCACAACTATCGGGTATTCGTTTGTAAGAATGAAATATTTGAAAATCGTGTTGTTGTTATGGACGAATGCTCAATAGATGGAGGATTAGCTCAGATTGCAGAGCAACCGAACTTCAGATCGGCTCATATCTGATCGACTGTGGTTCAAATCCCCTAAGGTCAACTCAGCCTTGACTTTATCTGAAACATCAAATGAGTACCATCTGAGGATGGCATATGTCCAGCGGGAATTGCATTGTGAGTAGCTGCGGCGCATCGTTGCGCATTGACAATCAAGTCCTATCTGCCATGAACTCTGTTGAAATTGATCTGCAGTGTCGTGGCTGAGATCAACAAAGAGCGTTTAAAATCATTGCTCTCAGCGAAAAAAGCCACTCATCTAGAAATAGAGGAGTGGTACGGGTGCCTTTGATAGGACGACACCGTCTACATTACTCACCTACTTTAACTAATGGTGTCTGTGAATGAATATGTGATTTTCAGTCCAACAAGTTCCCATGATTTTGGGATGTAATTTATGCATTACATAGCAAAATGTGAAAAATTATGTTATTGTAAATTAACTAACTATATAATCTTTGTATTTTCTAAAATTATATTGTCTTTTTATTTTTATTTTATTATAATGAGCCCTTTGATTAAAGCCTGTGTTAGGCTTAATGGTTTACACCGTCTACATTATTTTACTCAATAGATGTCTAATCTTTCCCCGTTCACTTGTTGTGATAAGTAAGTAATGTAGACGGTGTCGCCCTACCGAAGGCACCCGTACCACTCCTCTATTTCTAGATGAGTGGCTTTTTTTGCTGAGAGCAATGATTTTAAACGCTCTTTGTTGATCTCAGCCGCGACACTGCAGATCAATTTCAACAGATTTCATGGCAGATAGGTCTCGATTATCAATGCGCAACGATGCGCCTCAGCTACTCACAATGCAATTCCCTCTGGACCATTCCATCCGCCATCCTCAGATGGTACTAATTTGATGTTTCAGATAAAGTCAAGGCTGAGTTGACCTTAGGGGGATTTGAACCACGGTCGATCAGATATGATCCGATCTGAAGTTCGGTTGCTCTGCCATCTGAGCTAATCCTCCTTAAATCCTCCATGTTGTGATGGAAATTTTTACTGTATGACATCTCTTTTTCAAATGCTTATTTCTCAAAAATACATATCCGTTTATCAAAAAATAACTTGGCAAAGTATTCAAGTCACTTAGTGCAACAAGTTAAGGTAAACATTTTTATATTTTATTTTTTATGAGTCGACCCTATAATTGCCACCCTTTTAAATTATAGGCCTAAAGGAATCGCCACGTTTACTTGGGCTATCCTCTTGGTAACCCTGGAAGTACTACTCAATTTTATAATGAAAGTAGATTAATCAAACCTTTAATACAGGTAATATGGTCTTCCACATATCATCAAGATTATCTTTCTCGCATCTGCCTTTCAATATCAACTTGCCATAATCACCAACACTGACAATCGAACAACAGATTTTACAATTTTCTTGAATTCCAAAGAACACATTTTGATAAGTAATTGAATGATGGAAAAGATCATGAATAATTGAGACAAAATGTTCAAATGATCCAATCGGGAATGACGAGACAATGGAATCAAATTGACAGACAACTTCTAGCTGTAAAAAATTATACAGATTTAATTACATCCCCAGTTGCCAAACAAAGTGATCCAAACTCATCACTGAATATGGATGTTGGCATTGGTGCTTGGTAGGTGGGATTTGTAGGCACAGTAGCATCTGCTAAAAACAGTTCAGCAGTTCATGAACAGTTCGTGAACATTTCATTGACAGATTTTGAACAGATCATGAACAGTTCTATCATGAAAATTGAGGCTATTTAACGTTCATGAACTGTTCATGAACTCCTGAATTGTTTTTCGCAGGGGAGCATTTGCTAGCAGGTGATAGCATTTGTGTTGCATGTGCATGCATCGGGGTAGCTGATAGCTAGCATCGTGAACCTGTCTCTGCCCCAAGACAAGAAACGAGAAGACCCACCATACCAAGTATCAGTCATACTGGCAATCAATGGAAAAAATGTCTAAAAGAAAAACGGAAGAAATAAAAGTGAGAAATCACAACAGCAAGCTTACCTTTTTATAAACATGGTTATTAATATTCATGCAGCTCAACCTGTAAAAATTTTATACCGTGTTCATGGACAGTTCATGATAGTTTGTAAAGTTCATAAACCATTCATGAATCTGTCTGCACAAAGGCTAATAATACTTACTAATATTACATTTACAGTCGTTTAAGACTGAATGTCACCCCTTATGTCAATGTCACCCCTTAAGCACAAGTGCCCCTGTTTATTGGAGGACATTAACATATTGACATACAAATTATGCTACAAACACTTAACATGTGTGCACTGACGAGTAAGCGATTCCGGCCTCCCGTACAGAATGTGGACACTCTGCCATTGAGCTACCAGTGCACCAGTACTTACCATGGTGTCTTGTTTATCTTTAGGCCAGTGTTTGCTGATAACATGTTCTGTTGCTGGTTTAAAAAACCAAGGAACAAGCAAGGTTATTGAAGAACTGTCAGTAAAGTCATCTTGATTTCCAAAGTTGATTGCAAGGTTGAAATAACACAGAATGTCAATAAGAAAGAAGAATATTTCATCACTCTTTGTGATATAAACAAAATCAGACCAGATACACCTGCAATGCAATCAAAAATATACAGCAAATATGCAAGGTCCGTTCTAGCTAGTCCTACTAATTTTAATAAGAATGCCTTTAAATCAGCTACATGAATGCGTGAAAACAGTTTATAATGAAGGACAATTGGCCATATTTTCATAACACTGACTGTTGATGAAACTGTTCATCAACAGTTCATAAAAACTCTTTAGGCTTATGAAAAGGTGACGAAAAGTTGGGGAAGTACATGAACATTTCATGAATGTTTAATGGCCCAGTTTTGATTTACTGTTCATGACAAAGTCCATGAGAATTGGGACATTTAACATTCATCAACTGTTCATGAAATGTTCAAGAACCCCTTATAAGTTGTTCATTAACAGTTCATTAGCAGTTTGGATTAGCTCAGATGGCAGAGCAACCAAACTTCAGATCGGATCATAGCTGATCGACCGTGGTTCAAATCCCCCTAAGGTCAACTCAGCCTTGATTTTATCTGAAACATCAAATGAGTACCATCTGAGGATGGCGGATGGAATGGTCCAGAGGGAATTGCACTGTGAGTAGCTGCAGCGCATCGTTGCGCATTGACAATCAAAACCTATCTGTCATGAAATCTGTTGAAATTGATCTGCAGTGTCGCGGCTGAGATCAACAAAGAGCGTTTAAAAATCATTGCTCTCAGCAAAAAAAGCCACTCATCTGGAAATCGAGGAGTGGTACATGTGCCTTCAGTAAGGCGATACCGTCTACATTACTTTTACTTTTTATTAGCAGTTCAGGAAGGTTGTGAACAGGTGACAGACAGTAGAGAAGGTTCATGAGCAGTTCATGAACGTTTAATGGCCCAATTTCGATTTACTGCTCATGAAAACGTCCATGAAAATTAGGCCATTTAACATTCATCGACTGTTCATCAAGTGTTCAAGAACGTTTATGGTGTTCATGTACAGTTTATGAACAGTTCATGAAATTTTGTAAAGTTCATGAACAGGTGATGAACAGTTGAGGAGGTTTAAGAACAATTGATGTATTCAACACAAATTTTGCATGGATTTCATGCTGCCATTTATGGAGTCATAACATACGAAAGTACAAATGCTAAAAATAGACAGAAAAAAACAAGCAAATTAGTGAGTTTCTAAAGGCAGAAAAAGACTGAAATCGATCAAAAAACTGATTAATTTCATGCCTGAACTGCAATTATTAACACCTGCCTGAGCATGATTGAAATATTCAAGGTGTCCTCCATAGATGTATTCGGTTTATACCGTATTTTACGGTGGATAAGTCAACACGGCCTGTTTTGGGGTAGAATTTATAGGTATTGCATTATATTCTGTGTATTAATAGATTTTAAAAATCATAGTCTAGCAAATTGGTTTAATAAAAACGTGGCATTACATTCTCAAACTAAAATACCTTAATAGTGTTGAACTAAGTTGAGCGTTATCTAGAAGTTCGCTTTTTAGCTGCATAAAGTCATCAGATGTGAGATGATAAGAATCGAGAAACGTTGTATTGTAGATCAGATTCTGTTCAATGTTATGGTTGAAAACTTTCTTTAGTACATTAATAAACCATTCCGGATCTAAGAACACAATTTGATTTACAGAGTTGAAGTACAGCACAGATCCAGTTGTATCGAAATATTGTAAAGCTGATAATATCATTTCTCTGTTCATTTCAAATCTCTTTTCGGCTTTTTCAACGAATTGATCTAATTTCATAACAGGAGTATGTTTTCGTTGATTAACGCAATATTCTTCTAATTTAGGATATACGGCTGGTATTTCCCGTCCTACCAATGGCATCATGTTTCTGTTAGAAAGAACTTTCATTATTTCTTCTTTCAATTCTGCCATACCTTTCAGTTCTTTGAATGAAGATATTGGAATCATTTTGATTGAATCAATCGTACATGCATCAGAAAAGCAAATTGACTAAAATAATAAACAAAAAAATAGTAAAGTGTTGAAGACATAAAATTGACAATCGCGGATTTGACCCTTGTGAACTCAAAGCTGAAAAATTAGCGACATTTCTCAAGCCAAAAGTAGCGTGCATCTATATTCAAAGACAAGGCGCAAACGCCGCAAGTCAATGTTATGTGAACAGTAGATCTTGTCCAACAAAAGGTTCAACCTTCTGGAATCCCAGAGGCATTCCAATATTTTCTTCTGAATTTTTTTGTTAAAGTCTGGCCAATAAATCATCAAAAATATCAATTTTATTCTAAATTTGCTCTAGCCTTCCTGAATCTAGGATTCCCGGATTCCTATTTCTATCGGACCTTTATAGTAGACCAAATAGCAAATTTATGAAGAGTTTGTAGTGGATTGTTTTATGTCTATTGTCTTAATTACACATAATGTATTTCCTTTGTTAACCACCTTCATAGAGGCTCTGTTTATCAACGGTCATATTAACTCTCATTCATCCTCTCCCTGTTGGTGGTCAGCTACAGTTATTATTACAACAAATACATCAAATATATATACAAGCTCATGAACAATTGAGCAGATTTATGTTAATGAACTGAAGAAAGAAACTTTTGTCAAATGGAACATTTCCTTGTAAATATTCTCCCTTAGATATTTTTTCTTGATATTTCATTGTTGGCAAGGATAATTACACAGTTTTATATGAGACTAACCTCATTTTCAAGCAGTAGAACAGAACTAATATATCTTGTGCCACTATGTAGGAATGAGTCAAGTCTACGTGCAGACGGATTTGTCACATCAGAGTCATTGGATTCATCAAGCCTACTCGTTTGAAAATCTTTTTTTCTCTTCCGAACATCCTTCCATACATTATCAAGTATATGTTTACATCGGTCATGAATAATATCCTGATCTTCTTTTTCAAATAAATCCAAATGAGTTGGTACAATAAGAACAGTAGCATCTGGTACATGGGCAAATATCACGCTCATCCAGTGTCCAACATTTTTTCGATAGCAATCAATAGTTGAATTGTAATTATACAAGTCCAATACAAGTAGGAATAAACAGCCTTAGAACAATAGAAGAGGATGTTAAAAATGTAAATGTAAATAGAAAATATATGGGGCAATTAAATATCAATCATAAAATGTGTAATCTGTGTCAATGTGTAAACCTATGAACAAATTTAATGAATTCATGTGAACTTGTTCAATAACATTCTAAACATCTTATAAACAGTTCATCAATATATTTTCATGAACTTTTACAAATTTACGAAATTACTAGTGAACTTTCTGAACATCTTATTAACATTTCATGAATATATTTTTCATGAAATTTTATGAACTTATTCATGAACTTTTTCATGTCAAAATTTGCCTGTTTAACATTCCTGACGAGCTGTTTTTCATAAGGGTAATATATTTAGCATAACATAAGTGGGAATATGGGACTAGCTCAGGTTTCTATAAATGATATTATGCAAGTGTACGCATTAAGCATTTGTTGGGTGCAACCTATTGGAATTAAATTACTGAATATCTCAAAGGCCTCTTTTGTAGGTATTCTCTGTATAAAGACTCAATGTTTCAGTAAACCTTAGAATTTGCTATTACATCTTGCAAACAACCAATCAAAATGCAGGACTTCGCTCGATTACAACGTCATATTTTAGAATTTAGTATTCCAGTAGAACGAGAAGCATCCAGATTTAAATGTCTGATGAATTTCAGTATCGGGTATGGTTTAAGTTATCCAATCCAATTCCAATATGATTTTGTGCCGGATAAATTAACAACACAGTTCACAATTGGTTGGTACTCATATTATGATAATTGTAGGCAGTGTCTGCTGACATTACAGGAAGAGATGCTAAGGGCTACTATGACCGTTAGTCAGAGCTCTTTGATACAACAAACACTACCGTACAGTAAGATAGCAAGAGGCAAAATAGAACATTTACGTGGTACAGTTTACATACACACATATAGATTAACAGGAAATGATTAACAATAGACAATTAGAGCGGCCTTGGTGTAGTGGCTAGGGTGTTGGACCACGGCCCGCAGGGTCTCAGGTTCAATCCCTGTCCGAAGCACTATAGGTTGGCGTCAGGAAGGGCATCCGGCTATTAAACGCACACAAGCTTCAAAATACTAACAAATTAACCAACCACCCCGGTGAAAAAAAGCTGTAAGCTTACCCGGTTCGTGGAAAAATGATAAATACAACAAAAATAAATAAAAAAAAAAAAAAAAATTATACGATGATGTGAATACAAAATTTCAAATCATTACATTTTCAGTAGATTTTTAGCAGCGGTTCAGTATTTTGAAGATTCATAGTGTATATACTATATTAGCAATGAGTGACCCGTGCTGCTGGGTTGATCCATTCATTTTCAAGAATGCAAGTCTCCGTTACTTAGATTTCGAATTTGATTGACAGATTTCATTAATAAAACAATAGAATAGTTGCATGAACAATAGAGAATGGTCAATGATGCGTGTGAAATTGAGAAAGACAAATTGCTTTGTTGTTGTCACGCAAAGTTGGATTACAAAATTAAGATATGTTTTCTTTCTATGCAGGAAATAGGGAATGGAATATAAAAAATTAAAAGCGTCATTAAACTTGCGCAATGACATTGATTCTAATGATATGTTTTTCGAAATTTTTAAGTAAC
This sequence comes from Haliclystus octoradiatus, assembly GCA_916610825.1. Lineage (NCBI taxonomy): Eukaryota > Metazoa > Cnidaria > Staurozoa > Stauromedusae > Haliclystidae > Haliclystus > Haliclystus octoradiatus. The sequence goes on along the minus strand of OU744454.1, from coordinate 13,092,177 downwards.
AATTGACAGAGAAAAACCAAAAACAAACCCATGGTCACGACAGCACACGTACACGCACACAGACTTTGACGTTTATAGATATAGATATTCTTACTGTTATGATATAGATTTTCTTACTGTTATAAGCTGCATAGACCTACCTTGTGACATAAAAAATGAATGAGAAATCATGTATTTTCTTTGACCAGCACAATCGACTATCAATGCTTCCAAATCGTCTACCTCCGGCCTTACTTTCCATTTGAAGAGATCAATTCCTTCTGTTCTTGTATCACTATCAATCCTTCCTTCCTTTGCATTAATTAATCCTTGGCACAGGCTTGTCTTACCTGTAATTAGCAAATTTCATATTTAATTTATGCTGTTTCGTTTAATTCTTTCCTCTAATGCTGTTAGGAATGGTTTTGTTAATGCACCAACTGCACCCCTTGTCTCTATTTCTATAGGCTGGGTTAAACATTGATATTGTACCTCTATGGGTTAGTTATGTTTTTTTCATCAGCTTTGTTAGCATCATACCCACATTTTGATATTGTTTGGTTTACGTGGCTGTTCGCCAGAGTACGGGAGACCGGGGAGACTTGGACCAGTTTTCACATTTTTAATTATTAAAATTATTGTGGTTGCGTAAATGTAACAAATTTCAAGTCATTAATTAGCCAAAATGCTCAATTCAAAAGGATAAGAATATCAATTACATAAACGTAGCAATTATTCAAATATTAAGTGCGAAAGACCAACCATTTGAGCGGGGAGACTTGGTGGAGTGACATGGATCAGGCCTATTTTCCTGAAATTTCATCACATAACTGACAAATTAACTTCTTAGTATCAGACACTACAGCTGTTGCTTTGATATAGGAAGTTTATTTGATCAAAATTGAGCCAGCAGCTTGAGTAATTATAGCATTAATAAAGAACATTAATTTTTGACGCACTTGTCATCTGTCTAATTGTAATGGATTTAGCAACTTTATCTCCACAAAGTAAAAAAGTCAAATATAGCACATATAAATGAAAGCAAACTCATATCCCAACCAAATGGGATTAGTTTCACATTGGTCGTTGATGCAAAAACGCGCCGTTCCATGTCTCCCCGTTTGACTTCCCAACAAAAAATGATGCTGCGCTCCTCATCAACAGGAATGTATAAAAATATTCTATAGCACATGATTCATCAAAATGAAATTGTTGCAGTGTCAACATTCAAAATGGCAATTGAAGACTTATTCTAAAATTAATTGAATCAAAAGAGGAGCCGCAAAATGTATGACGATTGTCTAAAGCTAGTGAACTAAAATTTCTTGACAATTAGTTATAGCTGCTTATTGAAATTCAGGAAAACAACACAAAATAAAGTGATATACGGCGTATTGGAAGATAATTTACAAGGGTAATCAGGAACCCTCTTGTCCCATGTCTCCCCGGTCCCCCCTACTGTTTAAACAGAAAAATATTAAACTTAATGCCATTTGATTTACTTCAAAAAATTGCATAGAACTCACCCGCCATAGATTCTCCAATCAAAATTACTTTACATCTTTTTGTATGATATCCATTGAATTTCCTGAGTGCAGTAAAATATCCTTTGATTGCATCAATTCCTTTTTCACAAGTTTCTAACGGTGGTTTTTGTAATGGACAAGGAGAAACGTCAAACTCTTCTAAATTTAATATAGTTATGCTTTCAGGTAAATACGTTAATAAGTTATTAGAACAATTGAATTTATTTAGATTTTTGAATTCTCCAATGTTTTCAGGAATAGCTAATATATTATTTTCTTGGATGTATAATTCAGCTAATGATTTTAATTGTGTAATTGATTTCGGTAGTGTTTTGATTTTGTTATTAGACAAATCAAGTTCTACTAATTTCATATCATTCGATTTGATTTCGGGAAAAGATGATAAATTGTTACCGTGTAGCCATAATCTTTCTAATTGGATTAAATTATTAATTTGTTCTGATAAATTGCTAAGTTTATTCCCACCAAGATATAGTCCAATCAATGAAGTAAGATCAAAAAGTTCATCTGGTAATTCTTGAATTAAATTGAAAGACAAACGAAGAATTTTGAGATTTTTGAGATTCGAAATTTCTTTTGGAATGTGTTTTAGGCGACAATTTGTTAATCTTAAAAATTGTAATGACTTTAATTTGAAGAGTGGACAGTTGTTAACCTTGTTATCCTCAAATATTATAATATAATTTCGTAAGTCCAATTTAACCAAATTTACAAACTCAGTGAGATAAAATGGGAAAGTTAATAATGCTTCGTAATGTCCAATGTTTCCTGCAAACTGAATTTCTTTTACAACACCTCCTTTGACGTCCTTAAACTCCTCAGGGATTGCAGTTTCCATATTCTCGTCATTGTACAAAACAACTCTTGCAGGAGGTATGATGCCTTCGCGCGAATAATAAATATCATAAATCAATTCAATGCAACCACTTTCTCCCAGATAATTTCTCTCTCCTTCATTAACAAGTAAATTCCAATAGAGGTCAAGGGACATTCTAACACGCTACTTTAGTCGACACTGAAATACAAGGAAAATCAAACGAAAACAGACACGAAGACAAATAAGATAAAACAAACTAATCAAGCAAATAAAATCGAAAGTGGAAAACGCACATTGTGAGAAATCAACGTGAAAATGAGGTTAGCGATCTGTAAAGTAGTCCGCGGCCGTAGTCGGAGAGGGGACGGTAAATTTGAACGTTTATAATATTGATAATAATCGTTTTTGTTATTAATCAGATATATGTGCGACTTAGGCTAAGAGAGTACAGTCAAACCTGTTATAAAGGCCATCTCTATAAAGTGGACACATGCCTATAATAATAGTCATGCTTTCAAATATCTAAAGTAAAAAATTCTGTAGAGCTAAGCTAACCCTGTGATTAAGGCCCACCTGTCTATCACAGTTTTATATCGGCTGACAACACGGAGAGAAATAACCGATTTCATGAATCACGGGACCTAGAAACATTGAATCACAGTTCACGAAAATCCCCCTCATAACGGATCTCGTTTATGTCGAATTTATTTTAAAATCGGATTCGGGTGTGAATTCAAAATGTGAATTCAGATGTGTTTTCAATTAAGTCATCCAAATATGCCCTTCTTGGCCATTTTATGATGCTGCAAAGTAACATTATACCTCGTTTTGAGATAGTGAAACATTCCTTTGCCTTGAGAGTCATTCCTTGGTGGAATTGTCTTCCAGACTCTATAGTTCTCAATAAAAATTTAAATAAATTCCGTACAGATTTGAATACTGTAAATTTCAGCACCTATTGCAACTATTCCTAAATTTTAGTTTTATATTAGGCTGTACATAAGCGGTATCACTAACCTTTTACCCTGTATTCTGCCTTTCATGGCATTTTTATTTTTTTTTGTCATGCAAATTAAATCTATCTATCTATCTAAACCATGCAGATCCGAAAATAGGAACCGCCACGCCCCATTCTTGCTGGTCCACCTTTCGCTATATCTGATGGATCTACGATTGTTTGCACTTTTTATTTCCATACGTTGTTATCGTTTGGAATAAATATCTTTTATGTTCTGACCTTATAGTTTTTTTCACAATAGACAATAATCCTTTAACCGTTTGGCTGATTCAGATACAAAGAAGATTGTACCAAACATATTTTTTCGGACAAAGGGACAGTATAATAACGATAACTGGGTATGAAAAGATAAGTTAAAATTCAAATAAACAAAAGATTTGAGATTCATGATCTCTATGTACCTATCTACTCGACCATATCAAATTGTGTAAGAAAAGTGACCGCAAAATTCTACGTACAGGATCCAGTCCACACACTTTGGACAAGGTCTGACGATTCTGTCACTTCACACCGTCAAGCAGACTTGTAAACTCTTTGCAAAAGTTTTCAACGGTGTTTAGACCATAGAAAATGCCTGTTGCAAAAGGTAAGTCCAGTTATTTATTTAGGTCAATATAAGGTAAGTCCAGTTATTCCTTTTGGTCAATATATTTTGTCATTATTTCCAATAAAGATTCTAGAACTTGATTGTGTGGTATCCACTGTCCACTGTCTGGCTGAATGGTTTTTATTATCAAAAGCTCAAATTATGTACAGTGAAATTTATGAAGGAGCCAACAGAAATAGGATTTATTTTATTAAATTTAAAAATAATAATTTGATATTCCAGCTACAAACTGGACAGATAACCACCTGAAGTTGCATAATTACGCTCATTTTGAAATTCGATTTATCTTCCACATGAATCTTGAAACCTTTTTCACTAATCCAACATTGTCAGGTCTTGTCACGATCCATTTAAAATTTAAGAATTGACGCGTTGTGTCTCAATTATTAACATCCTATCTTATATCAGTTTTGCACTTATATTGAGAATCAGAGTGGACAGTTGTCTCATTATTTTATTTGCTCTAATTATACAACACTATGAAATATAGTTTGAGTTTGTTTTGCAATCATGAAGTAGTCGCAAAATTTTGAGTTGACAATAGTCACTTCACAATATGACACCAATTCAAAGTGACGGCTTTTTCAAATTATGTAACACAAAGGACAATTTCAAATTTGATGTAGACTTTGTACCTACAAATAAATTTGAAATTTCAAACGGTGCTGATATATTATTTGAAGCAGTAAATTTTTATTACTATTGAATAAATGTGAAGTTTTGAGAAAGGAGGCGTTGCCATGAATTCTAATCCCTGAAATATGATACATGAATTTAGTTCAGGGGGCTTTATACAAGACTGAAGGGAAGGGGGTATAATTTTTTGTTTGCATGTATCAGTTAGCCACTAGGCCTACCTTGTAAGCTAGCAGCTTTTTTCACCGGGGTGGTTGATTTGTGTTTGCCTGTTTTGGAGTGTATGCTACTTTAAAGGTACTTTCTGGCGCCAAGCAATAGTGCTCCTGCCAGGGAGTGAACCTATATAAGACCCTGCGGGCGGAGGTCCAGCAACCTAACAACTGCACTACCGCACGTTTGTAGTTTGATTTAAGCTTACCAATTATACTCCAGACTTCAGGGAACGGACTGGTAAGCCGAATTAAGTTTTCCGAATGCCACTTTCTTATTTGTAGACACAGACTGCTGTGGCTGTGGCCCAGGATTTGCCACTCCGCTTGAAGCTATGGAGAAAGGTGAAAGAGAGAAATTATTTTATGTCCCCTGTGTCTATAATGGAACTGGTAATTCTAACCCTGATTATCTTGCAACGGTTGATATTGATCCATCATCAAACACCTTCTGTCAGGTAAGATTTTTATTTCTAAAATAGTAGTTTCTATTGAATCAACCCTGTATATAAGAGCCACCTGCATATAGTGGTCAATTTATCTACATCTCGTAGCTGGCTGTTATATACAGGTTTCACCGTATGTCTAAAGTAGTATTTTCTATTGAATCAACCTTCTATATAAAAGCCACCTGCATATTATAGTGGTCAATTTATCTACCTACTGTAGCTGGCTGCTGTATGATAATGATAGATTGTGCCTACTGATGTTAAGATACTAGGGACTGCTATGACCGTTAGACAGTATGCAACAGACGCACTGCATACGGTAAGACATCGTCATCATCATCATCATTATCATTTATTCAGAAGCCTGATAAGTTTTACAATAACTTTTTTTTCGCAGGACTGATTTACGTAATAAACTAGGGCAGTAAACACAAATAATTGATTACAATAATACATAGATATATACAGCTACAAGATTAATTAAATACAAACTTGACAGTTAAGATGATGTGATTTTATTGGTATTTAAATGCTTCTCAATGAGACTTTTGAAACTTTTCCTTTTGGAAACCTCCTTCATTGTAGACGGTAGATCATTCCACTTGTCGGCACCAGCATATTGAAATGAGTGGCGATGGCTTGACTTGATGTATAAAATATAATAACAATAGTTAAAAAGAAAATGTTTTATGTGATACAGTCTACACACATATAGAGTTGTAACAAGAAATTATTAAGATTGACAATTTAGATAAAAGTACATAGTGATGTAAACAGTGATTACAACATGAAGACCACTACAAAGCTGACATCTGTCTTTTATTTCATTATTACTAGCCTAAGACGTCTTGTCTGTTATAACTAGTACAGTGTAACCCGCTTAAGTGCAATTTGGATAAGTGAGATTCCTGCTTATCTGCAACCTGAATCTGAAAACCTATAAAATATTTCTGGTCAAATGTTTGCTAAATCATTTCAGATAAGTGCAAATTCAGATAAATGCAACTGAAATCGTTCGCAGTTCTTACTTGCACTTAAACGGGTCACACTGTAACAACAGGGATTAAGTTATTGACATAAACTATCAAGCAACTATTAGGCCAATGCTCGGCTACATGAGTTCAGCTTACTGATTATTCATCTTATTACTCGGTGTTCAAACAGAATAGGATTTAACTTGAAATCACGGTATTGATCTCATAATGACATAATCTCATAATATTATGCCAAACAATGCTCATAATATTTTGGGAGCCAGTACCAAGACCCATTACGATATTTCAAACGGTCACCAGGGTCCGATAAAAAGGGATAAATCCTGGAAATCCTAGATTCCGGAAAGCTAGAGTAAATTTAGAAGAAGATTGGTATTTTTTATGATTTATTGATCAAACCTCAACAAGATAATTCAAAAGATTATGTTGAAATGCTGTTAGCGTGCCGCAACACTGAACCTATTTGCCTGGCCCTGATTCTCCTACAACATTGAACAGATAAGCTTAGTGACTGAATCTAAAATGGATATAAACAGTCTGATGAAAGAATGTTAATATAATGATTTATTGGTCAAACATCAACAAAAAAATTCAGAAGAAAATTGATATTCAAAATGGGTTATTGTTCAAATCTCAACATAAAAATTAAGAAGAAAATGTTGAATGCCTCCAGGATTCCAGAAGGCTGAACCTTTTGTCGGACCCTGTTCATGTAGGCTGACAATGACAGTAGGCCTAAGCCTATGCTTTTGATATAAATAGCCTACATGTTTTGCTTAGTTTTAGACTCCAGAATATTCACATAATGAGCCAACAAGTCCAGTGTGATGCTCTGTTAATTTTAATCTAAAATAATTTGTTGACAGTTTGCTGCTGGCTCCAACAACATCAGAAAACCTGTTTTCTATAAGGCCATCTATATTCAGAAGTAACAAAAAAATTATAAAGTTGATATGTAATTAGGAAATATGAAGTAAAATTTCAATTAGTGATCAGTTAGTGATCAATTTTGATTTTATAGTTCAAATTCCTAAGAATTTGTTATTAAAGAAAAATATTTGCGGAAGTTAAACAGTAGTTGAAACCTTTCTTTAGACTAATGGTTAGCAGTTTCGATTACTTTCATGAGTGTTAATAGAAACCAGTGACCTTAGTTACCACAAGGAACTATAAATGTCAGTCATGTATGTCCCTTCAAGGCTGCACAATGGTCTACAGTTGGTGCCCTGGAGGTCAATCACATCCTAGTGTTGATTTTGGTATTGTTTGTCAACACTTTTATAAACCGTAGGGTCAAGCAAGTCTGAGGTCTATTTCCAAACTTATAGACAGGGTGTCATAAAAGTTTTGACCTTCCGGGAACTGTGTTGTTCTATTGTAAACCTTCTGGGATTGAATTTATAGTGATTTATAGTTTTGAAGAATTGATCTTAAAATTTCAGAAATTTGACTTACTTTGAAGCAAGATGCATGGATTTTAAAACATCAAAAATATGAAATCCAAAAATAATTAACTTTGAATTAGAAAATAATCATGATAAAATTGGAAACCTTCTGAGTTTGTGCTGGCCTTCCTGGAACCAGGTTCCCAGGATCCCGCACTTTGTGACAGCCTGCTTATAGACCTACAATGATTCTTGCATATAAATAGTAGGTTATGCAGGAAGTTTAACTGTATTATATGAGGTTTTCTATTGACATTAATCATATTTAAAATCTTTGAGATACCACAAATACTCCTTGACAAAAAAAACTTGAACTTGTAAACATTTTCAAATTTTCATGTCCACTCCATCGGCAATTGCAAATGCATTGTGATTGTTTGCTTGGGTGGTAATATCCACATGTTTCCGAATCCAGATGGCAGATACAGAGCTTCAACATATGGAGTCTCGAAAGAGGAAGGTTAGGGTGCTGATGGCACCCCTTCGCCAAGGAGGTGTTTGTTCATGCCCCTGTGGAAGTATTGAGCATGTAAAATACCTAATTAACAGCTAATGCACTGCAATCTGATCAAATTTTAGCAGAAAGAATCACATAGAAATATATCCTTAATTTTTTACGTATTTTCGTTACTTTTACATCTCATAATGTAGGTAACATTGTATCTTATTTTATTACCTAGGTCATTCACCGTACTGAACTACCAGATGGCGGAGATGAACTTCATCATAGTGGATGGAATTCTTGCAGCAGGTACATATAACAATGACACTACCTACTGTACCAACAAAATGTACCATCATCCGAGATTTGGAGTCTGGTCTTTAAGGGTTTGATTGAGCAAGAGCCCCTACCCCATGTTCTACTTCATGAAACTGATAGTTGCAGCTCTACTCCTGTAAACAGTTCATCTAGGTTAAATGGTCCAATGTATTAATAAACATCCATCAAGACCGGCTCAACTGTAAATTTTAACCCAGATCCTATATCAATAATTAATTAGCGAAAAGTTTTTCGAAATAATAAGATGATAAGTTACTTTAGGTAGACTTACTAGACACTATAGTATATGAAAATATATTAACAAGTATGACTCTAAGTCCAGCTCCGAAAATGCAAGAAAAATAGCATCTTACTCCGATTCCGGCTCTAAAATTTCCTATTTCAGACAAACTGCTGTAAAAAGTCCAAAAACTGATTATTTTATTGTGATCTTGTTGCTTAATTGGTTCTTTTAATAAGCTTTTGATTAAATCCCACGTTTTACATGATAAATTGTATTTTAGTAAGTTTCCTTTATTTGATACACCCATTGTTTGAGACACATACAACACCAATTATCATAGTAATTTTCTTCTTATTTTTTTCTTTCATATAATTAATTCGATACCCCTTCGGTATCTATATCAGTGAATATAATAAATACAGTAGAACTTATTTACTGATGAAGATACCGATGGGTATCAAAATAATTATATGAAAGAAAAAAAATAACAAGAGAATCACTATGATAATTGGTGTTGTATGTGTGTGTGTCAAACAATGGGTGTATCTGTAGCGAGTGGAATGAGTCGATGTATTGATAAATTACCACACGCGTACATAGACGTTGATTAGATATATATTTGATGTAATAGTTGTAGCTGGCCACCAACAGGGAGAGGATGAATAAGGGTTAATATGACCGTTGATAAACAGAGCCTCTATGAAGGTGGACCAGCTTTGCTAATGTAGATGTTGTCGCCACGAAGGGCAGACGAGAAGAGGGTTGGTATATTACATACAGTGATTTACATTACTACAAGGTATACGTGATTACAAACGGAAGCTTTACATTTAACAAAGGAAATACATTATGATAAACAATAGGCACAGAACAATCCACTACATATCAAATAAAGGAAACTTACCAAAATACAATTTATCGCGTAAGACGCGGGATATAATCGAAGACTTATTGAAAAATCTGTTCAGCAACAAAATCAGAATAATACAATTTAAATAATGAATATTGATATTCGATTGTCCATAAAAATGTAATTATTTTAGCAGTTCAAATGGAATAGAGTCTATTTGGGTTCTATTTCGGATCTTATTTTACATCATATTTTGGACCCACATCTGGATTCGGAACCATCCCGGTAAATTTGCTAGGATAAAGGTTCAAAACGTAGGATCCGATCATCGTCCCATCCCTAATATCAACATTATGCCTGTATGATAATCTGCTACAACTGTAATACACATTGTGAATGGTATATATTATTCCGATGTCCTGCTTATGTTGAATTACAATAGTTATGAGGCTCTAATCAATTAGCAATTTACTACAACATGCTGCCTCTTATGTTCTTAGTTGTCACGGAGATCAATCTAAGAAAAGAAATCGACTTATCATGCCTTCAATTAACACAAGCCGTGTCATTATTTTTGATACTGAAACAGACCCAAGAGCCCCCAAACTATTCAAGGTCAGTATTTTATCTAATTATATGATGGATTTCCTTATATTTTTTGTATCATGCTGCAAATCGGTTGATACACAATATCAACAATATCATTCAAGAGTATCCCTACAAAAAACAGTTCAGGAGTTCTAGTTCATGAACGTTAAATGGTCCCAATTTTTATGACCTGTTTATGAACAGTTCATGAACGTTAACATATCCCAATTTTCATGAACTATTTATAGATAGTTCAGGAACCCTCACAGATAGTTCATGAACAGTTCATGAACGTTAAATGGTCCCAATTTTTATAAACCGTTCAGAAACAGTTCATGAATCCTCACAGACGGTTCATGAACAGTTCATGAAAATCTGGGGCCATGTAACGTTATGAACTGTTCATGGACTGTTTATAAACTCCTGAACTGTTTTTCGCAGGGATAACATCAAAATATTAATCCATAAATTCATGTATCTACCCTTCGACTATCAATCAAACCCCCAATTTCCCAACATTCTTCAAATGCAATTATGATACCTTTTAATTTATCTCTATTATGTGTGTCAGTAGTCTAACAGTCTAATCAAATGTTTCTATTAAAGATTGTTGAAGCTGACAATGTATTCAAGAAAGGAGGTGTAGGTTATCTCCATACATCACATTGTTTACCAGATGGACATATTATGATCAGTGGCATGGGTGACGAAAAAGGCAACGCTAGAGGTTTGTTATATGATTTCTGTCGCACGTTGATTGGAATTCTGATCATTATTATGGAAAATTGAAAATTCAATTTGCATTAGGGACATTTGGTTCATCCCCTGGGAAAAACAGTTCAGGAGTTCATGAACAGTTCATGAACATTGAATGCTCCCAAATTTTCATGGATTGTTGATGAGCTGTTCATTAACTGTCCATGAGGGTTCTTGTCTTGAACTTTTCTGGAACATTTCATGAAAATTTCATACAAATTAGGGGCAGCTAACATTCATGAACTGTGCATGAACTCCTGAACTGTTTTTCGCAGGGCATGTGTTGAGTGACAGAATTCAATTTAATTAATTCTTTGAAGAGGATTGGAACTACTACGATGGTCTTTTTTCATAGACTCTGACATAGCCACTGCACTGCTGTCATTGACGGATGAGATTATATGTTTGTGGATAACAAAACCGGGTTGCAGTACATGATCAACCCTAATTAGTTTCTATTACCACCCTTGCGAAAACAGATCTGGACTTTATAAAAAGTTCATGAACAGTTCATGAATGTTAAATGGCCCCAAATTTTATGAACTGTTCATGGACTGTCTGTGAGGGTTCATGAACTGTTTACGAACCTTTCATGAACAGTTCAGGAAATTGGAAACATTTAACGTTCGTGAACTGTTCATGAACTCCTGAACTGTTTTTCGTAGGTGCAATATGAATTGATTTGTCTTTTCAAGTCTCAATGGTGGAATATTATTACTATTCCAGTATTGTAGAAATAACAAGGGTTTGTATAGTGTGGATTTAGAGCTTCTGGTTTGCGTCAAGTTGTACTAGAGGTATGGATTGTGTGACCATGTTTGTTTAATTATTTGTAAATGTGAAACAATCTTATTATGTTTAGGTGGTTTTATTCTCCTTGACGGTAAAACATTTGAAGTCACTGGTAAATGGCAAGCAGATGATAAGACTGTTCCTTTTGGCTATGACTTTTGGTATCAACCCCGTCATAATATTATGATCAGTAGTGAATGGGGTGCACCTAAAGCCTTCATGAGGGGATTTAACCTGGACGACTTGAAAGCAGGTATGTTACATACAAACTCACTGACGTAGCACCATGACAACTATGTCAGTGTAACCCTGCCCCTACAAAAAACAATTCAGGAGTTCATGAACAGTTAATGAACCCTCACAGACAGCTTATGAACAGTTCATGAACAGTTCGTGAAAATTTGGGGCCATTTAACGTTCATGAACTGTTTTCGCAGGGATTTGTAATAGGGAGGTTTTGATTCGTAACGGAGTCAAAGACAAAGTCGAAGTTGAAATATTTCGAAGAATGGTGCATGCCGAAAGACTGTTTAGATTGATAACGAAGACAAGACAGTTGACGAATTTTAGATTTATGACTAAATGTGTTACCTGTAATGTATTAGCAGTGAATTGTATGTTTATGTTTCGTTGATAAAGTTGGCTTTATGGAATTTTTGAAAGAATTGGAAGTTAAATCCTCAGCCAGTGTTTCCTTATTCGTCTTTGAATTTAATGTACCGGTAATGTCTTTGTTTTGAAATTTGGGTCATAAAGCAGGGGAAAATAAACTTAGGCTACAAAGATTTAGAAAAACTTCATTGTGAACGAAGCTATCAGTTTATAGTTTTTTGGGGTGATTCCCTAGACATGCGCAGTATGGATGCACACAAAGACAATTTGACTTTGTCTTTGACTTCGTTTCAAATCTAAACCTCCCTAATATTACCAGGGGCCTACTGTTAATCAATCAAGGATAGTATTGTAATGTTATATAGTTTGATGTGTTTTGATGAATGTATAGAGATTATTTGTTATGATATTTATGAGAGCATAAATCTGGGTGGTGTGTAATAAATGTTGATATTTGATGTGTTGTTTTATGAATATAGACTGTTTACGTGATGTGATATTAAGCCCTGGGCAAACGACGGCAACATTTGCGCGACTTTTAAATCCTTCGAAAGTCCTTGTCGTATAGCTTTCGATTTTGTCTGACGTGTTGCATCGTGTATTTCATTTGTCGCATTGTGTTTGATGTCACTCAAATGTTGCCGTCTTTGCCCAGGGCTTTATACGGTAAGGTTATCGTTATTATGTGATTGTTCGAGGACGTGACACTCTTTTAATATTGTATTGTAACCTGATGTTAACAACGTAACGGAATTGTAAATGTAGTTTAAATGTAAAAGATAGATATCGTTGAGTGAATTGCTTGTAATCTGCCATACGGCATGGACAGTAAAATTTAGAGCTAGAAGAAACGCTTTGTTTTCTATCTCTCTCACACATACCCAAAGTCTTACAGTGTCTATATGTATAAATCCATGATATTTCATATTCTTCATTGTTTGTTTGTTTGTTTTAGGTCTATATGGTCATAGTCTTCATTTGTGGGACTGGAACGAACACAAGTATTTAAAAACTCTTGATTTAGGCGAGGACGGTATGATCCCATTGGAATTGCGTTTCTTACATAACCCGGATGAGGCTCAGGGCTATGTTGGATGTGCTCTCAGCAGTACTGTTTTTCGTTTCTACAAAGGCGAGGTAAACTACAAAAGTATTATAGATATAATTATGTGTACAGAGTAACCGGCTTAAGTGCAAATCAAAATTGTCAAGGATATTCGTAGCATTTATCTGAATTTGCACTTGTAGTTTATGTAATGCTTAGTTGTGTAAAATCACATGTCTATAATTTCTATTGTACAATTTTGTTTATGATCTAGGATGGAGAATGGACAACTGAAAAAGTCATATCTATTCCTGCCAAGGAGGTTGAAGGTTGGGCATTACCCTCAATGCCTGGTAAGGAGTAGCCTCTAGACCTATCTTACATGATCGTGTAAATGCTTAATGTCAAATATATTCATAAAATACTGTATGGATGAAATCTAGGTGCAAAGTTTTACTGAGTTCATGTCTCATGAACTTTTCTTGAACTTCATGAATTATTCATTAGTTGCTCGATGTCTGTGAGGTTAAGTTTTACTCTAATTCATTAACCTCCTCGTGAACAGTTCATGAATGATTGCACTTGTGTGTCACACAGTATTACTTTTTCAGTCAAATTTCCAATGCTCCAAATCGATCTAGAATGAAACTGTGAAATGATTTCACTGTCTAGATATCATATGTGAGGTCACACTTTATACGTATGAATGTCAGATTTAAATGAATGATTAACGCAATTCATTTATTATCTCCGAGACTGTGACGGCTGGAGAATGTTATATATCGTAACTACCCCTGCGAAAAAAATCCATGAGTTCATGAACAGTCACAAAGAGTTCATGAACACTTCATGAACGTGAAATTGCCCAAAAGTTCATGAGCAGTTCATGAACTGTCCATGAACAAGTTATGAACTGTTCATGAACTTTTGGGCAATTTCACGTTTATGAACTCATGAACTTTTTTCGCAGGGGTATGGTTTGGCTTTTTATCGCCGGGATGGCTTGCTAATTTTGTTTGTATTTTGAAGAGTGTGTGCATTTAATATCAGTATACCCTTTCTAACGCCGACCAACCCTTTCTCTGCTTTGGGATTGAACCTAAGACCCTGCAGGCTGAGGCTCAACGCTCTAACCACTACATAAAGGCAGCATTGTTATCGAAAATTATTTATTATTTCAGGATTAATTACAGACATCTTAATTTCATTGGATGATCGATTCCTCTACTTTAGCAATTGGTTACATGGAGATGTTAGACAGTACGACATTACTGATCGCAGAAATCCAAAATTAGTTGGGCAGGTAATAGCAGAGTAGATAACTCGTAGACACTAATATGACAGTTGAGATATTTTTAAAGTTTAAAGAGCCGATAAAGCCACCATAATTAACTGGAGATAGTCACATTCACTACGATACACAATACAATTGGGCTAACAACTATGGAAAGTTCATAAGGAGGATTCATGAAAAGGTTCCATAAAATCAAAACTTTAGACAGCCTGCATAGTAGCCTACCCCCAAAGTTTGTTTATGAAACCATATGATCTGTGAACCAAAATGTGATTTTCTGTCTAGGAAACATAGCGTATAAATAAATTTGGTAAATCATTCAAACCCTCTTTCGCACACTGTCACAAAATATCAATATTCATCAACATCTAGCTATCTAACAGCCGCCACAGCGCACTTAGTGATAGTACGACGTAATGTGTAAACAATATACACATCTCACTGAAAATTTCAAGGCAGACAGTGCGGTGTTGGTTCACAGACCATGTGGTTTCAGAAAAAATCCATTGGGTTAGTACGCAGGCTAAACATTTGACTTTCATGCTTTATGCATTTCATAATATTCACAAGGAATGGTTAACGAATAACCGCATTAGAAAATCATCATGAAAGTGAAAGTGCCAGCATTTTCAAGAATAAATAATGAACTGTTCACATCAACTTTATGAAATACCTCAAGTATTCAATTCCAGTTATTTCACACTAATGAACTCATTAACTTTCATCGCAAGTGCATGTAACTGTCTGTAAATGGTTTATAAAAGGTTCATAAAAAAAAACAAGCTATCTAACGTTCATGAACTGTTTATAAGGTGTTCATGAACAGTTCATGATATATGTTGACATTTATTGAAGTTCATGATCTCAGTATCTTTTTCACATGACACTTTTTGCTTGACCATGTTTACTCATAGTGTAAACATGCTGTTGTGATTTGTTTACATTATAGTGCTTTGTTAATGGTAGTATTGTCAACGATAGTGGCGTCAAAGTTACATCTGATTCTGAATTAACAGAGCAACCAGCACCAGTTACCTTGAAAGGTAAACGTGTTCATGGTGCACCACAGATGTTACAGTTATCTCTTGATGGCAAACGATTGTATGCAACATCGTCATTATTCAGTGCATGGGATTGCCAATTTTATCCAGATATGGTCAAGTAAGTTCTCTGTCATTTCTATTATAATATATTCAAGAGTTTCAAATTACCAGAAGCCTTTTTCATTGTTTTTGTTGTTACCGTGGAGTCGAAGAGCAACAGTGAAACCTGTATATAACAGCCGTCAGCACTATGACTATGAGATATGGAGGAATTGTCCGTTGTATGCAGGTGGCCTTTATATACAGGTTTTGTCCAATAGAAAATAGTTATTGCTGTTAGACATTGCACGGGTGACCACTATAGAGATGATCGTTATGCAGGTTTGACTGTTTAGTTACTTCAGTACTATGTAATTTCTTGAAATCGAGTTTGGTAGCTGGCCCCAGCAAGCTTTGCTTGTCGTTAAGCCAACGTTAAACAGTCTCAGGACCTAACCATATTGCTATATGATCGCACAAGGAGGTGTTCACAGTTCAAAGTTGACAGACACTTCCGTTGAGAACATTGACATCGTGAAAATACAAATTGAGTTTCACTATCTTAGTTCAGTATTATATCTTGTATACCTAGTATTGATGGAAACATCACATATTTGTAAAGCAGCAACAAGCATAAGATAGAAACAGGCTTGGGCTATTGAAATACATACGCATATTTTTGTTGTGATTTGTGGTTATTTCTCCATGTTTGTCTGTGATCTTGCAAATTTTTCTCATAGTGATTCGTGAAAGCTTTAAATTTCTTCCCTTTCTCAGTACCCCATTTTTAAATGCAGCTTTCAGAACTCATGGTGAATATATTATATAGATTGGAATAGAGGGTCGTGTGGAACAGATTTAGGATAATTATGGTCATGATTATTTTTTTGTTTATATATAGGAATGGCTCTATGATGTTACAATTTGATGTTGATACAGAAAAGGGTGGGTTAACTATCAACAAAGATTTCTTAGTTGATTTTGGTACTGAACCAAATGGTCCTGCATTAGCACATGAAATGAGATACCCTGGTGGCGATTGCACTTCTGATATATGGCTTTAATTGAGACACACACTAATTAATGAATGAATATATTTGAATATTTCGCGAACAAATGCATGCTAACGCTAATTATTTTATTTTGACAACGTTTCGACTCACAAAATACCATTATCATAGCTTATTTATATTTTATAGACTTGTTAATGGCTTTTTGTGAAGTCGAAACGTTGTCAGAATCAAATCATTAGCGTTAGTTTTTGTTATGAATTGTTAAAGTCTGAAGACTCTTCGTGGTATTTGAATATAACTATTTTATAATATTCATTGTAGAATCTTGTTTTTTTTATACTGATTAGATAAATTGAATTGTTTTTCTATACTTTTGATTGGGTTATTTTTCAGTCTCAAACTCTGTTGATTTCCCACATCCTAAATATCCCATGGTAAAATTTATTTCTATTTTCCTTCTTCACACAAACTCTAGTATTCTATCCCGCTTGATGTTCCAATATTTCTACATCCACACCTTTGAGAGAGATTTCGAAAAGTAGGCAAGCGCAATCGTATAGGTTATATTGGAAGTCCATAGATTAGTCATCGACCAAAAGGTCAATACGAATTTCAAGCAATTCGATTGGTCCAACAGTGATCAATTCGTAAAGCGCAGTCACGTCTCCAATATCAACACACAGCTGGTCTTGAAGTCTTGAAGGTCCTGACTGGCATTTGAAGTCTTGGTGAAGCACCAAACATAACACTTCCAGTACAAACCTTTGCTAAATATGGCACATGATATCTCATTTAAGACTTCGCTGATAGTCGGATTCGTATTTTGAGAATGGAATCGTGATATATAAAAATTCAGACATATAGCAATTTTGTAATCTTTTCCCCGTTTCTATGACCATTTTATATGCATTTGAGCTAATAAAGCCATTCCGTGATTCTAAATGTTATGGTGGAAAGACGATCTTAATTTGAATTCGTAATACAACAATAATGGATTTGAATATAAAAAATACTGGATTAAAATGCATATGTTACAGTTATTTATTTGCCTCTAAATTGAGCCATCAATTATTAGCTAAAAGACATTTAGGTCAGGCTCGATGAATATCGGCATAATGACTGAGGTGCGAGGTCAGCAGATATTCACCTCGCCAACGATCAATAAACAGTACTGACGTATTTGTATTGCTCACATATCAGCGATTGAAGTACGATAATTGCAGCAAAGTATCAAACGGAGTCATGCGTTCTGTAGACAAGGAATTTCATCTAGTAAGCCCTGATTACACGACCCAAGACTACACAAAAATAATCTAAATGGGGTAACACAAGGGTGTTATATAGAATTTTCTTTGGAATGTTTGGATATGAATCTTTTGGTGTACTTCATCACTGCAAGATTCGTATTATAACATTTTTCTATCAACTTTGGTACTAGCCAACAATGATTTCATTTTCGTGATCAGGTGAAATTAGATAGGCAATTGAAACTGTCTAATATAGTATTAAATCGATCCTTTTCCCTAACCTGATGTGTTTACATACTTTGCAAGTTCGGGGAAGTCCTAGCACCATCCAGCCTGAGTCCGGTGGTATCATCAGCATTGCATGGACGGGGACTTTGGAGGGTTGAGTTAACCCCTGGACCCCGATCAACTGAAATATATAATTATGCTAAGTTATTTTTTTTATTTTTTATTTTTTTTGGATTTGTCATTTATACACAAACCGGGTAAGCTTGCAGCTTTTTTCACCGGGGTGGTTGGTTAATTTGTTAGTATTTTGAAGCTGGCCACGTGTAATAGCCGGATGCCCTTCCTGACGCCAAATATGCCGGATGTCAACCTATAGTGCTCCGGCAAAGGATTGAACCCGAGACCCTGCGGGCCGTGGTCCAACGCCCTAGCCACTACACCAAGGCCGCACCATGCTTCTGAGTTCTTTTCGTTGCACATTTTTAAGATTTTCTTGACCTGTTCTTAACTCGACGTTTTAGGATATCATACCATTTTATTTCTCTGAATTCATTGTTATTATTACCTACTGCAATTGTAATTTCTATGTCTCCTATACAGTACAATAATTATGTAACACTAAACATATAAAACGGTACTCAGCTTTCTGTCCTCCGATGCAAACATCAACAGCAACCAATCAGCGATCAGTATTACACAAAATCCGTTCATAATGACTTTTGTGCAACCGTGTCATACCTTGATGGAACTCTCTGTCAGAGAAATGTGTTATTTCAAAGACAGTTCCAGCATTCAAGCGTTGATTAGCTCGCATAGATCTAAATGCCTTGTAAATATTTTAGTACAAATGTCGTAACCTTTAAGTTTTATCTTATAACCTTTTTAACTTCGCTAGATAGTTCTAAATGCCTTGTAAATATTTGAGTAGCAATTTTGTTTGTAAAACTTTTATCCTGATAACCTACTTTAGCATTTTTTAACGGCTTTACATAAGTGGGAGCCACAAGTTTCCCAGTATTTGCCTGTCACTATTGTTGACAAAATAAAATACATACATACATACATACGTTACACGTTCTATGATTTTACAATAATATATCATATCAAATTTCACTCTTCTATAAAAAATTAAGACCTCTGTGATATAAAAGAAAATGTAAAACATTTAAAGATATCTCAAGAACATTAAGAAAAAGTGTTGACATATCAGCAGTAAAATAGTACTGTTGTGCAGGTACTTATAGCTATTAAATTAAGAGAATAGAATAGTACGACCAAGCTCGATCAGATATCATAATAGAATCAATGTTATAATATAAATCACAGGGGTTACAAAGGAATCGAGGAGAGGGGAAGACGATATTGCAATATGCATTGGCATAACAGTACTTCACGATCCTTTCTGAAATATATACTGAAGGCACTGAGGGCAGGTATCAATTATAGCGAGAGGCGCAATTCCATTCTTATTCATGATATATGTAAACATGTGAATCCAGCTGACTCAAGATTAACAATAGTACAAATAACAACAACAACAACAACAACAGCGACACTATTAAAAAGTGTTGCTGTTATTGTTGCTGGTGTTGTTCTCCTTTGACAAATCTCCTTCAACTTTAATTCCTTCTCAACATCCAAAGTCATTTGAAACTACAATCAGCACTGATTGTGACGTCATGATTATACTTATTCATAACGAGGCATCTTGACTTTATCACAATAGTATGTTTTCTCGTCATATTCAATGAATTATCTCACAAGAAAATATATGTATTGGTATTAGACATCACACAGAAAATTACTAAATTAAATTCAGAAACTAATTACCGAAGATGCTATAGTTTCGTTTATTTTGCCGCAATGAAAAGTAATACAGTTGCCTCGTTTTCAAATAACGTCAAATCAAATAAGTATTAATCATTATGATAATCATGACGTCACAATTAGTCTCGATTGTAGTTTCAAATGAGTTTGGATGTTGAGAAGGAATGAACGTTGAAGGAGATTTGTCAAAGGAGAACGACACCAGCAACAATAACAGCGACACTTTTCAATAGTGTCGCTGTTGTTGTTGTTGTTGTTGTTGTCGCTGTTGTTGTTGTTGTTGTTGTTGTTGTTGTTGTTGTTGTTGTTGTTGTTGTTGTTGTTGTTGTTGTTGTTGTTGTTGTTGTTGTTGTTGTTGTTGTTGTTATTATTATTGTTGTTGTTGTTATATGCAGTATTGATAGTATAGCTTCATTTGAATTTCAAAAAGGAATGAAGGAGAGTCATCAACAGAGAACGACGACACCAGCAGCAAAAATAGCAACATTTGTTATGCAGTGTCGCTGTTGCCGATGTTGTTAGATTGATGAGGCAATCAAATTGACATCTTCATATGATGAATAATGCAGTTTATTTACATATATTTATTAAGATCTTCTCAAATCTTGCCTCTTCCTCTTTAACAACTTTTAAAAGAAATCTAAGGACACGTCAAGTTTGTGGATCATATCCAAAGTATTAAATGTTCTTTTTATGTTTTTATGTTGCTGACGTTTGTTTGTTTTACCTATAGTTTATTATCGATCGTTATTATAGTGATTGGATTCGTTTATTGATTATATTTAATTTCATTTATATGAAACTAAATTCATTTTATATTTTCTATTATGCAAATATCAAACACTTAATTTCTTTATATCAACCCATTTTATAATCTATTTGATTTATAAAATGGGAATAGCTTATGTCGTTCCAACAAACCTTTCTTCCTCTTGCAAATTCCTCGTATACATTGAATGACGAATATGAAATCGTGAAAATAGCTCGAAAATCGGACAACATTAGAAAATCTCGAATAAGTCATGGTTCGAAGAAGTATTCTTGTTCATCTGATTTACCGTTTGTCATTGTCGAATCATGACACTTCGAAGGGCAAACTGGTGGGTTTTATGTAGTATTTATTGACTATTCAATTACATATATCTCGCATCAATGAATCTGAATTATTAGATAGTTTCATTATCATAATAACATTTATTTAAAATGCAAATTTGTAGCGATAAAAGTTGGAATTGATATTGAAATAGCAAAATAGTTTGTCATTTTGTTTCTGTTGACATGCTTCCCTGCATCTATCTTTAACAATCTATCTTCCCTTCGGGAAAACTCATCAGCAGCTTTAAATGACTTCCATCCTTATAACGCTTGCACTGTTGATTGTTTCAAACATGTCATTGAAAATTTTATTCTCTGCTGCATTGATAGCTTGCTTACAATCTCACTATGAAATGTAAACTTTGCGAAGCAATAGACGTCATCAACTTTATATTTTCACAGTAGTTCTCCGCCGATGTAACCTACGGAATAAATATTTAGCCTCGTTTTATGTTTTATTTAACGAGTACTGGAAGTAAACGTCAGAGTAGGAATGATAGTAAAAGCATCGTGACGTCACAATAAGTGAACTTAATTTGAAAGTCGAGAAGACGCGAAGCAGAGTCATTGAGAACGACACCAGCAACAATAATAGCAACACTTTAATAATGTTGCTGTTGTTGTTGTTGTTGTTGTTGTTGTTGTTGTTGTTGTTGTTGTTGTTGTTGATTGTATCACATGTTCAAATATTGTGGTACCGATCTTGTTACTTAATTCAATTTTTCTGAGACATTGCTTCACTCAAGTGAAAAAGGTATATCATATGCTCAATTCTCATTCAAGTGATGGTTATAGACATAATGACAGGTATGCTCATGATAGACCTACGCAGCGTGCCCCTTTACTTCCCTTTATCTATCTTGTGAAGCTGTGTTTATGTCCATGGAAGTCCGAGGGAAGCAATTGTTTATGCCATTCTGGATTCCTCAAATGGACTGTATTTCAGACGCCGTGCTGTGTACATTGTTAGAGAAGGATCAGGAGTAGATATTAACCAAACATATTAGCGAATCAAATGGCTAGATAATCTGTCCGTCGTTGTGCTGCTCTGTTTACTCGAAAACAACGTTCTACCAGAAGAATCTCGAACTCCCAACACGGCATCTAAATTGTGTCAAGCCATCCACATTCATCTAAACACCATGTGTGGGAAAGACAGGAAGAGTATGATATAAATGATTCTATTAAGTACGTTATTTAGCACAGCATACGTCACTGGAGTGCCGCGCAGAAATGATGGCCAGATGGAATGAGGTTATAATAGACCGTATCTACATTGGGCACTTTCAAAATCCGGATGTTGCAACATAAATCCTCTTTTGGTGATACAGAATATGTTAAAATATATCTGAATACGTATATGCATTAAATGAAAAGAAAATAGATGAAGAAATAGAATGTTCAATGTTACCTACTGTTACAGCTTAAAGCAGAAAAAAACAAAAAAACGCCATTATTGCCTTGCATAAAAATTTTTGGTAATATTTTACAAAACAACGGCAACCTATTGAACAACATGTTACGAAGTGTCACCACGAAAGCAATTACTACATGCTAAGCTTCAACGTAACTGATACATTTTAAACACATTAGAATAAGCTAAGTGTAAATTGGATGTATTAGCTCAGTTGGCAGAGCAACCGAACTTCAGATCGTATCATATCTGATCGACTGTGGTTCAAATCCCCCTCAGGTCAACTCAGCCTTGACTTTATCTGAAACATCAAATGAGTACCATCTAAGGATGGCGGATGGAATGGTTCAGCAGGAATTGCATTGTGAGTAGCTGCGGCGCATCGTTGCGCATTGACAATCAAGGCCTATCTGCCATGAAATCTGTTGAAATTGATCTGCAGTGTCGCGGCTGAGATCTAAGGAGCGTTAAACATCATTGCTCTTAGCGAAAAGAGCCACTCTTCTAGAAATAGAGGAGTGGTACGGGTGCCTTCGGTAGGGCGACACCGTCCACATTACTATTACAAGTGTAAATGATTTAATAACAACATAAATCTTCCTACTTGTATATTACTGAGAGGTGACGTACTGTTGTGATTTCAATTGAAATAAATTCCGTCAGAAGAGCGCATAAGAGCAAACATCAGAATCAAGTATACGCCGAATCTGTGTTTCATTTATAACAAACATTTATATCGATTTACATTTGCAATATTTATTTACATGATTTTGTTTCTTGATATGATTCAAAGTGCACATGACACCAAAAAATGATTTTCGGGAATCGAGTAGACCATGCAAAATAGATAGGAAAAGCGACAATAATTTTTTGATTTGGACTCTTATAAGCTGAATTATTTACTGTTGAAAGTACCACGTTTCAAAAATAGTGTTCCTTCGAAAGTCGGAACTCATTTTGAAATGACAAGAGACCCCACTATGAAAAATAACAAAGTCTAGAAAAAATCGTAACATCCTTCTCGTGAAAAAGAAATGGTCGCTTTTCCAGAATAGATATGCCCAAATCCTTAGATCCCTTAGACACCTTGTCGGCCATATATGCCTGAATTTTAGAAAGGTTTTATTATGTTTTATTAGACTGCGATGGAGTACTTCTCTCAAAATGGAGTTAAACACTGGATCAACGCATATCATATTTGAACAAGGGGTTGAATACTTACAAAGTGGCAAAACGCTTTGTATTCACGGGAGATCAACCAAACTGAGCAATGAGTTGATCATCACCCGCGGCGAAGAGGATACAAGGCGTTTTGCCGCTGTTTAAGTACTCAACATTTTGTTTTATGAAATGCGTTGATCCAGTGATTCAACACCTCTTTGACAGAAAAGCACCATCAAAGTCTATTAAAACCTTTCTCAACTCTACAATTCACGTTCAATTTCAGTCAATTATGGCCAACAAGGTGTCCCAAAGATATAAGCATATCTGTTCTGGAAAGTGGACCATTTCTTTTTCGCGAGACCGACCACCGCGAAGGAGCACTATTTCTGAAATATGATACTTTCAACATTAAATAACTCAACTTATAAGAGTCCAAATCAAAAAAATATTGACGCCATTCCTATTTATTTTGCCTGGGCTACTCGATTCTGGATTTTTAGTTGTCATGTGCATTTGAAGAACATTTTTGTTTACTTAATTACCCGATATATATAATAAATATAAGTTGAACAGATTTAGACTAGTAATTATATATGATTTCGCCTGCGGCTTATTTATTCAATACGCATCACTCTTGTTTTCCAACATCCCCAGCAGCTTTGTGATGAAGCATACGGCAACCCGTGCATGGACTCTTAATTTAACTCCGATGTAGTGCGAATAAGTAATGCGATTTGCAAAGTAATTTGCATAATAATAATAATAATAATGATAATAATAATAATAATAATAATAATAATAATAATAATAATAATAATAATAATAATAATAATAATAATAATAATAATAATAATAATAATAATAATAATAATAATAATAATAATAATAATAATAATAATAATAATAGTAATAATAAAAATAATAATAATAATAATAATAATAATAAAAATAATATTAATAATAATAATAGTAATTATCATCGAGATTTTGGCTTGATTTTCATTTCGGCTGCGTCAAGTGAGCAAGAATTATTAATACCAATCCAAATTAATCCACTGTAATCACATTCGGTATTATTTTTCCTGTGTTCACTATTCAATGCTACCTGATAACACCTATTGTACCACCATCCCCCTTTCATCAATACAGCACAATTTCTTTGATTATTTCCGTCCAAATCTTTTTCTTTAGTTGAGAATTTCCTACCACTGTTCTCCTTGAAAGTATTACCAGCTGTTCCTGATGTAATAAGTCAACATGTTATGCATTACATTCTGCTTACAAGAAGAAGGATTATCATAGCAATGATGGTTTTAGGAGAAGGTTAAAATGTAGCCATAGACTTGTGAAGAACTTGAAGGACTTGAATGCAAACGAAAAGAAGAAAGTCTTTGTTGACATATATTCAAAAACTTTGGAGACTATAGCACTTTTAAATAGTCGTGTTTTTTGTTTTTCTTCAAGAACGGGTAAGAGTTTTACTATCCCTCATCGCAGAATTCCTGTCCTGCAGATGTTGTCCGACACACTGAAAGCTATAATAGACTCGCCTGTGGTTCGTTCAATCATTGAATGTCACCTTTGTCTCCCTATGTCACTGCGGAGAAGCATGGCAACCCATGCATCAACTCTTGCTTAAATCCCGATGTAATGCGAATAAGCAATGTGATTTCCAAAGTAAAACTATTATATAGAAAATCTATTAGTAAATACCTGAGTACCCAGATACCAACAGCCTGTAGTCATCAGAAGAATTCCCCACTACGAACGTATCATATTCTGCATATCTTCGTTCCCCTGCATACCAAAGATCAATTCGAAGAGTTTGAGGAACAGAGGTTGTAATTTCATGCAGGGCTTTCAAACCAAGCCAAAAATCAAAGTTAAGATCTCCAAATCCGTTTTCGTAGTCAATGCGTGGTCTATTGAAATCCTCGATCCCATCATTTCTTCGCTGAATTACTAACCACCCTAAAGTTTCAATGTAGTGTAAGGAGCATACAAATAATGGAGTAAGTTCTTTGTACAGTCAAACCTGTTATAACGGTCCCCTCTATACAGCAGACACCTGTCTATAGAGGTCACTTTTGCAATGTTTAAAGTAGTATTGAATCTATTGAATCAAACCTGCATATAAGGGCCACCTGCCTATAATGGTCAATTTATCTACATCTCTCAGCTGGCTGCTAGATACAGGTTTCACTGTATATAGAAGAAAACTCGGAGTGTGCAACAAATATGAGTACCTCACAAATATTTCATGCAGTCTGCCTGTTTATAAATCTGTTTAATAAATATCTCTGATAAACAATCCCGAAACTTGATAGAAAACATTCGGCAAATTTGTGGGTCATAAATCTAAAAGCTGGACAATAGAAAACATTATCTAAGGCTCGACCTCCAACCCAGTAATAAGAATAATAAATATATATATATATATACTGCTACATTAAAGACTAAAACTTTTTAAATTACACAATTTTTTAGCTTTATGATAGAGTAGATATTGTTTCATTCATCAACCAACTTTTTAATATTGAAATCGAATGAAATCGAGCAATTCAATTTGCCAAAATACTGTCAAACAATGGTCACTTCTCTCTATGCACACACAATTCAGGTCAAAATTCGACAATTTCCTACTAGGATATGATACATTCATGAGTGCTACTGCACTATTAACGTTAAAAATGTTTTAGATATGCCTACCTCCTTCTTTTAATTCCATGTCACAGAAGGCATTGAACATCTTGAAACCCATAAAAAGTAATGTGTAGATGCCACTGGTTTTGTTTGTACCCTCTTGTGCTGCTATGCAATCTTCAGGTGGCTGATGGAATGAAGAGTAGAAGAATGTTCATTCAATGATGGAGAATTTCCACGTGGGAAAATAGGTTTTGTGCTGACTGCTAGCGAAACATGTTCAATAGAAGGGAGGTATATACTGTTCAAATGTTGACATTGTAACTCTGGGAAATATAAAACTGTTGCCAAGCCGACATGTGATGAAAATAGACCTCAATTTCTTTCCCGTCTCGTATTAAAAACAAAACTCCCTATAAACTGCCATAATATTTTGACAATTGTAGAGCGTGGCGTTCGTTCTTTTCCATAATGAAGTCTACTATTCCAAACCTCCTTCAATGAAACACTGAATCAAGGAAGGCAAACTGCATTGCCATCCGATAACACTCTTATTAGTTTGAGACGATCCTCGCTCAACAGAAATAGTATGCTAGACATTTAATTAACAGGAAAAAAAATCGTTTTGCTTTCGCGTTAATAGGGTGATTTGCATCATAGCTCTAAGCCAATCAGATTGTGAAGAAATTAATTTCGTTGCTATACAAATATATCTAAATATAATGCTTTCTTACAATGAAGCCAAATTAACATAACAATGCGACAGAGTTAAACTTTGTAACAAGCGTTATCATAATGGCGAAGAAAAATAATGAACCTTTTTTAAATTCTAATAGAGTCTACGAAATGATGCTGAAAATCACGAAAGTTGTAAACCTTTCACATAGATAATCGAAGAACGAGTTACTGAAGTCAGTAAATATCGAAGAAAGAAACACAAGGGAGGCAACAAACTCTATAATTAACTTATACACAGATGCTATACAAAAGTTTAACAGGCCTTAAGCATACCTTGTATATCTTAACAAGATAAGTAGAATTTTCTTGTTTCTCCAATGCAAGTTCATTGTTTTCCGTAACATTAAACATCTGACATTTTGTTTGGTTGAGTGAATCATCCACAATGAAGTTAACTCCAACACATGGTTTCTCTTTGTCGCACATTACAGTACAACTTAGTTTTGATAAATTTTCAATTTCATTGTAATGTTTTCCCTTTAACGCAAATCCAACATGTTTTTTATAACTACGCGATAGTGATGTCACACGAAGAGATGTTGTTGGTTTTGAAAATAAAATAACTAAACAAAACAGAGCGGACAACATCATTGCATCAGGATGTCAAAGAGAATATTCAAAGTAGACGTGTTCTATGTTTTTTTTTATTACGTCGTATATTCGTCATACACTTGTACAGGTGAATCACAGTCAATCTTCACTATAATCAATCGCAAACTTAGTTTGTTAATTGATTGAAAAATTAATGACAATTCTTTAATATTTTGAATTTTCATTAAATATGTTTTTATGAAGATAAGTCACAAAGAAAAACAGCTGCCGGAAGGTTTTCAGGATAATTTGCTGTATATCTCCCGAAAGCATCCATTTAAATGTTATAAAATGAGCTCTTGAATTTTCTATAATAGAGTTTAAAACACGTAATATATATGTGTAGTGGGAAATTTCGGAACGACTTACTCGACGGTATTTCTATACCTCTATTACTTCTGTGTATTTACTTACTTTATTACTTCATTTAAGTAGTTACCTATTTAATGTGTGGTATGTCTGCTGCTATATATATATATTGGACAACAAAATATTACACATCCATGTATTTCTTATATAATAACATAAGAATCAGTCATATTTTAAACAAACCTCTCTAAAATCAACTCAAAAACTCTAAAAAAACACGTGGTTATCTTGTGATTCTGTCTGGGCTCCCTGTGATACACCTCATTGGATCACAGGGAAACCAGACAGAATCATTACATGATATAACTCTGCGACTCATGTTGTATAGGTTGCCTCGGGTTAGTCTCACACGTCAGTTTAGGAGAATATTCATACAATCATTATTTTGATCTTTATAATGTAAAAATAAACACTCTAGTTATATTTTAAGGCAAATAGCAAACGGTTGTACGTGTTAAGTACTCTGACATGAACACTTTGGGTGCATTTAGACAATCAAGAGGCCAAAATCATTCGCCTGACGACTCTTGATATTTTAATCCTCTTCCAAGTCTTATCACGCACACAGAGCTTTTCGCATCAAGGATGTAAAACTGAGTATTTGTTAATTGCAATTAATGGCGAACTCATTAAATGCAGGGGCGGATTCTGGTGGGTACAACAGGGGCAAGCGCACACGTCATATTTTTAAATTGTCTGATGACGCCGCAGCTGTTGCTTTGCTTTTATTCTTTAGGAAAACAATAACTGAGAAATCGACTTGTAAATGAAGTTTCATCTTGAGTACGTCATATTTTTCGTAGCAGATTGGAGCAGCAGTACGATTGTTATTAAAATCGTATGATTGGACACCGGACTAGGAGGAAGTCAACTATATTCTACCAATCAACGACACTGATTTCGCCACCGCGGAAGTAGAGCATCCAATAGATTGCTTTGATTTCGCCCCCTCAGATGAGGTAGCCTTCAAAGAATTTAGCTAGTGAATCAATGATAATGCTCTATTTCTCATTCCTGGCATAGTTCGCTCCAGAGCCATATGTTTAAAAGAGTCGGGACACGCTTTCATGTGCCGTTAAAGTCTCCTATTGGATAGATGCCGTTCACGTGATTTTTTGGACACCATTTTCGTACTTTTGGCACCAGGTTTCCTGTTTTAAGCGAAGTGCGCGGAAAAATACAACTTTTATCACTGAAAACAAACATAGGCTATTAAATTATTAATTGTTGTGTTGATAGACGAAATAGTAATTGAAATGAAAGTATTGATTACTATTCCAACTTGGGACAGGAACTAGAAAAAAGTTATCTTTGACTTCAAAGAATAAGCGTAAGAGCGTAAGAGATGTAGTCCATACTCCACAAACTCCTTGTCCATTTAGCAATTCCAATAGCATTGATCTGAATTACTCTCGAGCAACATGCTGATGAGATCGATAACAAAGTATACATTGAAGTAAATTTTATTCTTAATTTGAGAGTCCAGCAAATAAATATGGAGAAAGACAACTAATAAATGGTTATATTACTCTTGTTAAACGACCGCAAACCATTTCACACAGTTCCAAAATGGCTGAAAAACACAACATTCTCTTGTACAAGCGCACTGCTGTTAAACACGTGCTCAGGTCCAGGCCAAAAAACAAAAATGACATGCGTGTCCCAACTAGCATAGTCGTCAAATCTTTTACCCAAAAAGTGATCTTTTTCAATTGGTACATAACGGGACTGGAAATGATCTAGATTCAATCAGTAACTAACTTAGACCCAATCCCAAGAAAAAATTCTGAAAAAGTGCGTACCTGAACTAGTCCCAGGCTCTTTTGTCAAAATTAAGTAGGTCATCTAGAAACACAAACGTGTAAATTCTGTTTCAACCGATTTTCAAATTTTTTTTGCATCTGGTACCTTGGCATATTTACTACAAATCTATCTCGAGCTTTTTAAATAAAATGAAAAATTTGAAAAATAAAAAAGTTATTCGACTTTGAAACTGCGCTTTTTGGTCAGCGTTTTTGTTTGACTAATATTTGTTGTTATAACTTTTTTAATTTTCATTTTATTTAAAAAGCTCGCGGTAGATTTGTAGTAAATATACCAAGGTAGCAGATGCAAAAAGAATTTTGAAAATCGGTTCAAACAGGATTTACACGTTTGTGTTTCTAGATGACCTACTTAATTTTGACAAAAGGGCCTGGGACAAGTTCAGGTACGCACTTTTTCAGAATTTTTTTCTTTGTATTGGGTCTAAGTTAGTAACTGATTGAATCTAGATCATTTCCAGTCCCGTTATGAACCAGTTGAAAAAGCTCACTGTTGGGTAAAAGATTTGACGACTATGCTGTCCCATCTCTTTTAAATAGATGGCTCAGGTTCGCTTCCTCGGCACCCGTGAATAACAAAGCTTGTCTTGCTTACTGTCCTGCTTGTATTTTTTTTCTCTTTTTGTTATTTTTAAACCCTGGAATCAGTCATCGTCATCTAGCCTCCTTTTGTTAACTTAATCACAATGGCGCTTAGCGAAAGACTTACGTTATCCCCCGGGTCGCGCCTTTTGATCAAAATATTTACGAAAATACATGTATTTTTCATACAAAATATTGAATTAAGCAAAGCATGGTCTTTCTTTTCACCCAAAACGGATTCGAATCAATTTATCAAGTCAATAGAATATATTAAGATATACTACTTTATAATTTTCAGAATTGAGCGCTGCAAAGAATGTCAAAGATTTCCCATTTTTTATTTGTTACTCTAATTTCAATACGAAGGTAACTCCACAGACATTAATTTGAGTATATTTCGAAACAATCCCAAAATAAATATATCAAGAACGTACGTCATTTGAAATATTGGAATTTTCTGCATCGTTTATAGTAAGTTCCAAGACTCGGACATAAACCGAATCAATCACCGCTGCATGTGACTTTTAAGAATCGACATGTACTAAACCTTGTTAATTTCTTTATTTTGATGCTAGATTTGTAACAGATAATGCAAGGTAATTTTCTTTAAACTCCAAGGCAGATCTATTTTTCTTATCATCACAAAGCCGAAATTTCACGAAAATATACATATTGTCCTTTTGATTAAGCCTCTTATCTGGCTATATCAACCTCAATTCAGTTTAAAATATCAAGATTTTGAAATTTGCTTGCTATGGTTTTTCGAAGGTAAAATCACATATATTTCTTCCAGAAATTGGAGAAATAAACTACAGGTATAAAGAAACGTTTAGCAACCTACAAGAATCATAAAGTTCTACTAAATATGTTGTAAACTGAAGTAAAACGCTAATGGTTTGAAAATGCTCAAATTAGATTTGAACAAAAACACAAAAGATCACGCCCACAAAATTTGCGCATGCTCAGTAAAGGATAACGTAAAGTACGCAACCCGTAGAAATTTGTGAATTTTCAGAGTTGCAGTTTGCATCATCATAGAGAAAACTCATAAACTCATAAGGTCGTCTCAAATTTGATGGAAACTTATCTTGGTATCATGATTCACAAAGCATCCTTGTCAAAACTCAGGAAATACTAAACAAAGACCAATGTTCTTCTCTCTCCGCTCCAGGGTACATTGTTTAAATTTATCTTTATTATTTTCTTGCAAATGCTGATATATTTAACTTGAATATACGCTTGTTTTTCTTGGTTACAGCATTTTTGTCACTGTAAATTTGGAATAACTAGGAGATAGACCATACTTTTGTAGCCACTTTAAAGTCCAATTTGGATATTCAAAAACAATGCTAAAGACTCCTAAGAGGTTTTAAATTTCAAAAATTTTCCGGGGGCAGACTCCCATACCCCCAAGATCGACGGGGCTTCGACTCTTTACCCCAGAATCTTTCCTCCCCTCAGATTTTTAGCTGGATCCGACCCTGATTAAATGATATCTTAGTATTGTTATCTTTATTGTGCGCTGGTAGTAGTGGCAAAGTGTCAGTGTTTGTGAGTTTGTGAGAGAGACCGTGGCCTGATTCCTCCTCAGTGCACACATGTTTGTATTGGTCTCTAAATGTGTCCATGTCCCTCAATAAACAAACACTTGTGCTTACTGATTGACTATATCACTTATCATCACAGTTAACTGAAGACTGAATAATGCTATTACTTCCATCACTATCGTACAATTACAATATCTCTAATAATTTTGAATGATCTACATAGAATAATCAAATGTATTGTAGCTATGCCCGTAGCAAAGTCTACCAAAGTTTTGATAAGAAGGTTCACAAGGACAGCATGTTCGGTACGCAAATAAAAAGAATAATTAGCTGACAGTTTCCCATTCTAAACGTCTTAAGTATGTTTCTATAGATTTGCTGGAAAGTAATTCTGAATTTACACCATGAACAACTCTTCCCATCACTAGCGGCATTCTATGATGCCCAACCGACCACAATTTAACCCAACATTTCATGCAAGAAGAAGGTATGAACACTGAAGGTGTAATGGGTTGTTTGCCGACCTCTGCCTCGTATTCAGATGACAGGAATTGGAAAGGAGATTAAAGAAACATGGCCACGAACACATGGAATAGCCATGCTTATTATTGATCTTAATATTACCGTAATTAATCGTGACAATTGACGGCTGGGGAAACCCCACACTTTTGTAAGTAACAAATTGTTAATGTTCTTTACTTTTATTTTCGTTATACTCTTTAATTAATCAATTGTAACTTCATTACTGGAGTATATTCAGTTCAAATGTATTCCTATTATCTTACAACATGTTCATTTATCTTATTCTTTAGTTTACAAAATACATTGGTGTTACGCTGAAAGCGTTGTCACTGATTGCATAAATCTCCACACTTTACAGAAGGCATTTCTTAAGTCGTAGAAACATTAATCAAGTGTCTGAAGCATGATAATAAGTCATCGCCTTGAATTTTCTTGGGCATATGCACTTCTTATGAAAAGTATATCCCATTATCCACTTTCAACAACCAAGCGTCGTTACTTGATTCGATTGCATCATACACGCCACAATTTTACATTCGATTGCATTTCAGAAGTCTTTGAAGGGATTGGACAGTTTTTTGTCTCAAATGGGTCATCCTCAATGAGAAGAGAATAGGATTTATAAATGAGCTCGAATATAGGAATAACAATCCTATTGTTTCAATGTCACTTGGTTGTTTCGTAGTACTTAACCATTGCGTACTTGTTTTTGTCATGAATGATCCTAACGATATGGAATAAGGTAGATAACATATAGTTGTTATGCAAAATACAAGCAAAAATGTCATTGATTTGTCATGTGTTCTCGATTCAGCATGATTTCCTGAAGTCTGGATGTCTCGTACTCTTTGCTTTCTAGCAAATGTAAATATTTTAAGTTGTACATAAATATTTATAAAAAGAATAATACTTGAAAGGATAGAATAAGTCTTGATAAAAAGGATTTCACTGAAGTTAATCACAACTATTGTTGACCAACTAAAGATAAAAATCATAGTTATGGCAAACACGATATTCATAAATTTGGTTGTAGTCTTTCTGATGTAAAAATAAGGATGAAACACTGCAAAATAACGATCAGCTGAAATTAATATCATACCAAAAAATGTCCAAGAAGATGCGAAATTTGTGAAATAATTTATTAAAAGCACAATAATGCATGGTACATCAATTTTGTAAACATATAGAAGACCGTAGTAAGGCATAGCTGTTAAACCAATCATCATATCGGATATTGACAAGAAGATAATAATCTTATTTGGTGTTGTATGAAGAGATGAATTTGAATATATTGTATAGATAATCAACAGATTCAAACAACATGTTGGGAAACTTTCCAAGATCAGTAATACTCCAGCAACAGTATCCACAATGTGATAATATTCACCAAGATACTTATGTTTCAAATAGCAATTAATCTGAATAACTTTTTCAAGATATGTTAAATTGTTCAAATTAGTCATTGTGTTATTGATGTACCCGACATTTGAGATGTTTGTCTGTTTGTCTGTTGGTTTGTTTCTCTTTCTCTGCGAAGTATAAGATACGTGTTTTTAAGATGTGTGAGATGTACGTCGCGTTATATACTAGGACTACAAAATAATATCATCAAAACATTGCATGATAAAATCTGGACAACCCACATGTGCTACAACTAATTATGATAACCTCATCATTCACTGAAGCGAACTACAAAATTGAGATGAATGCAGAAAATGTCTTTGCCAACTTGACAGCATCAAATTCTGTAATTATTGACGTAATGTGTAACAAAGAAGCAACTCCATGTAATTAATTGTTTATGATCGGATAAACGGATTTATTAGCAAATGTTCTCACTATAAAATGTTCTTCGCTATCGAAACATTATGCATAAGAGCCAATCCATATGAAACGCATTTTGAATTTAATAATGATAAATCGAATCAGTTTTTGAACAAACATGTGGATTTTGAATGTAAGACTGGCTAATAAATCCGTGAAGCAACAATCGAATGATTTAACAGCTGCTATGTAGTCGAATAACAAAGATATTTCTATTCTCTTGGCTGTCAGCTGCATGAACACGGAATAACAACCTCAAGTGAAAATGATTCCATTGCAGCTATGTTTTTAAATGAGTTTTCAAATTTTTATTGACGCTTGGTTATTTCATCGCGTATTTTTCTCTTAACTGTTTTAATGTTCACATTGATGATCATAGCAATATCCTTGCTACAAATTTCTATGGTTAATTTATCACCATAACCTAACACGGCAAATTTCAGGTTCTACCCATAACAATGCTCCTACACTAGACCTGATTACCAGGCAAGGAGACGAATTAATCAAGAAATCGGCAATTCATGATCATTTTATTTCTAATCATATATTAATTCACACAAAATTGTCCACAACCAAGATGTTTTCGAGTTATTTAAAAAGCAATATGTCAAGAGTTACACTCTGTCTATGCAGTTGCACCTTATAGAAAAGCTGCTAGCAACAAGATTTTCTCTTTTTCATTGGCCAGTATATTGAGTATATCACTAATAATTTTTATGGTCAACTTTCAAGGATCTTGGATGCTCAATATTCACCGTTAAAAACAGCAACAATCTCTACCAGACAATCGTCCTGGATACAATGATTAAATTGCAGAAGAAAAACGAAAACAACACAGATTTGAAAGAGTTTCATCTGAAGCTTGTGCTTATCGTCACAAACAGTGTCATGCTGCTAAATCGAGACATGTGGATAGTCTTTTAAAAGACTCTCAAAACTGAACTGTCACTCAATAGCGAAACTATAGCAGAATCAAAACGTTTTGTTGGCAGAGAAATTTACTGCAGCATAGTCCATAGTACACGTCAGAACAGGTAAACTTCTTGTAATTCGAATGCTGATTTGCGTGATCAATTTGCAAATAACTTGAACTCAAATATTAATATCACAAGGGAGGAAGCCATTTACAAAATTTTAAAATATAACAAAGTCAATAAACAGATAAATATCATAATCATGTTTCAATCAATCCTGTTATAACGGTCACCTCTATAAAATGGCCACATGTCTAGTGGTCACTATTGGAATGTTTAAATAAGTATCATCTATTTAAGCAACCCTGAATATAAAGGTATTTTGTCTATAGTGGTCAATTTGTCTACCTCTCATCAGCTGGTTGTTATATATACAGGTTTTATATATATACTGCATCTGTAATATTATGAGGAGTTTCAATAATATCATTTGCGAAAGGTGATGCTTTTATGAATCTAATCCTCACTTACAGATAACATGTGATTAAGTATAAATACAGGTGTTATAACGTCAGATATGTGTTATATGAATAACATTACGCAGCACCTTTGTTCTATTGACCAATCAAATTCAGATTTCAGTTTGTGCATTGTTTTCGCTTTTTTGCTATATGTTCTTCGTTATTTTGCACTGTTTTTAAAAACAAATTCGAGGATATAGCTTTTATATATCTTAGCCAATAATAATTGAGTAATTTTTTCACGTATATTATTATAATTATCAAATAATTGTTTATTTACTCTGAATTGGTTCATGAAATCCATTGAAATGTAGTTGACTTCATTGATCTTGATTAAATTGTGAAAAATCTTGTTTACTTGGATTTCATTTCCCTTTTTTTGTTAATTATCTGTCATCAGGTTGAAACAGGCAGTTAAGCATAAGATAAATATAGCTTTATAGAATATCCCATGGATGGCTTAGACATGAGGTAAAGGGATGCTTTCGAGTAATGATGTATAATTGTATTTTCGTAATACAACTATTTTCCATACAATCTTTTTGCAGATGTTTTAATCTAACGATCTATATAAAATGTATGATTAATGAATGCCTTTGTTATATTTATAAATCAATTAAGGGAACTGAGTAAACCATTGAATGTCGTAAAGGCTCTGCTGAGCTTGACTAGTACAGCCATAGTCGAATTTACGGTGTGGTGAAGAACAACTGTTGAAAAAGTCTAGACTGAATATCCTCTTTAAAATTCGGACGCCATTATGCTGTCTGTTCTGTTTTATTTGATTATGTTGTTTTCAAAACCAACAACATCTCTCCGTGTGACATCACTATCACATAGTTTTAAAAAGCATGTTGGATTTGCGTTGAACGGAAAACAATACAATGAAATTGAAAATTTATCAAAACTAAGTTGTACTTCAAAATGTGACAAAGAGAAACCATGTGTTGGAGTTAACTTCGTCATGGATGATTCTCTCAAGCAAACAAAATGTCAGATGTTTAATGTTACGGAAAACAATGAACTTGCATTGGAGAAACAAGAAAATTCTACGTATCTTGTTAAGATATACAAGGTATGGTCTAATTTTACATTTTTCTACGATTAATCAACATCTCGTAAACATTCTCAATTATTATACTTCTGTAAAGAAAGGTTTACAATCTCCCAAATTCAAATATATTTTATAATATTGCTTCAATATTTTTGATAACATTTAATGTTGAGTTTAATATTCTCCACTGCATATGATGTAACAGGATAGGAGCTTAATTTATTTGTAGAGTAACGTAGATTATTCACCGACCTATTTGTTTCATAGCGATGGCTTTAACTCATAGTTTTGACGCAAAGCAAACCACGCTCGAAATAACATTTTCAAAAACTCCATCACCAAGGTGGAATGTAACACGAATTATAAACTAACGGTATTGGATAAATGTCTCTCTTTCTTGCATATTTTAAACTCCAATACACCCAAGACTTGATTTAAACAAATGAATAAAAACAATTGATTTTACATTAACTGTATATTGTAGACTTGACGTCACAGAGAGAATTTTAAAACTTCATCAGGAATTTTCAAATCACTGATATTGGTGGTAGCTGTTATAAAAAAATTAAAACATTATATGCTATAAGAGAATGATTGGAAGCAATGTACTTGTTTCAAATAGGTTATTGTTTGGATGTGACGTGGTATCACGTGATTTTGAAACGACATAGGGTTCCATGATGCTGAAATGTCTTCTCGGGAATGCTGCGTTGTGTGTAGGGACCTGTAAGCAGTTGTAGGCTTTCAAACATTTTGAAATATTCGTTTCAGCTTTTTAAGTCGATATGGTTGTGAACTGTTTACTTCGAGAAGATGAGTTGAACAAAGGGATTTTGATCGCTGCATTAGTGAAAGAGGGTTTATGAAAACGTAATTTGAAATTTCTCCTCTGGAGTTTTCTACCTGAAGGGTGTCTCTATGTGTAAAGGACTTTACTTATTTGCATCATTTCAAAACCTTTTATTCTGATATCGAATTTCTACATCAAATAAACATGTTATTCTATACTTTAATCCCTTTATCAGACACCTGAGGATTGCGTCGTTGCACAAGAGGGTGCAAACAAAACCAGTGGCATCTACACATTACTTTCTACGAGTTTCAAGATGTTCAATGCCTTCTGTGACATGGATTTAAATGGCGGAGGTATGTAGATCTAACATATTTTATAACCCTGAAGTGCCCATGAAATGAGATTCGGGACCTGTTTTTTTTCTATAAAACTGTTCTATTTTTTCATGTGATTCCGAGGCTGTGATTAATTTATCTGTTTGAATTTTTTAATTTGAATATTTTTGACGATTTTAAAAGGGAAAATTTTCGCGCGATCAGATTACGCAAACGAGGCGTGAGTCAATAGGTTTGTAAAGAGAAAAGACGAATGAATAGATCTAAGCTAAGCATGGCGAACGTTCGTCCTTTCATTGTCGAACACCAACCTTTGAAAGCAGGGGGGAAATAATGTGTAGTAGAACGACTCCCTGGTAAGGTAATTTGCCAAGAATCATCATATACGGTAGGTATTTCTATGCAGATATTCCCGAAAGGCGAACACAAAAAGAAGTTGAGGAGAGATTACATGCAGGGCTACATTGTTTTGGCTTCTTTTCTTCGTCAACTTCTGCTGTATGTTCTGCACACTTTAAGCCTACAGCTTTTACTCGTCGCTTAAACATCAGGGCCTACAATTTCTTCCTCAAGCCTATCAAGACGCTTTAAGTTTAGAACAATATCAATAATTAACGGCAAGTTAATAATAAATGAGACGACGACATATCGTTATAAAGGCATGTTAGTATTTACAAATCATTACAGGTTCTACGTTGCTCTATTTCTGTTACAAACTTATAGCCCTAACAGTATCAAGGGTACCATTTAGGCTATTTAATTATTAATGTTATTATTATTATTATTATTATTTGCTTTATTCGTAATTCACTTATAGTTCTTCTCTTCTGAATAATGGTATAATTTTTAACACAGCTGTCTCTAACGTTAAGAACACATCAGAAGTCAAACTACAGACTCCAAAATACTATCCAGAAAAATCTAAAGATAAAATGCATGCGATGTATATATATAATATTTCATTCTGTTATATAATGGAAGTATAATTATATTATATGTACACGAAATTACAAAAGACATGACAAATTATAATAAATGACATGACACGGTGCATATTCCACGAGATACTGAAATGAACTTAAAATCAGCAATATTGATAGTCTATTTCATTTCATCAGGCAGACACAGTTGCCAATAGCACTTTTTTTTTCTAGAAGGGTACTTACAACGCTAGAATCTAATATTTATGGATATATTTACAGACGTTTTGTTGAGCATAGGTAGCCAAGAGCCATATTAAACAAATAATCCACTATATGCATGCTGGAACTTGAGAACTAGAAGTTGTCATGATTAAAGCCATCCCAAATATCCACACATCCATCTGAGGCGCCAGTTGTAAGCAACCCATGGGGGGGGGGTAACTCCATATGGTTTGGTATATGGGGACGTGTCAATTATTGAGGGTACCTTTTCATCGTCTTGTAAAATATTTAGGGTATGCATTTCATGATTTTCAAAATATTTGGGGTATTAATTTTCAAAAAAAAATTATTTGCAGGTATCAATTTGAAAATAATGCTTAAAGAGCATAAAATGCTCTCTTCGCATTTGTGGATTATTTTCTGGGGTATACATTTTTGGTGTGGAAAAAATATTTGAGGTACCAATTTGAGATTAAAAAAATTTTTTTGGGGGTATTTTTAAATTCAAATTGACACCCCCCCGTCCCTGAAGTTCTTGAGTCCCCCCGGGTAAGCAACAGCTCTGAGGAAACTAGCCTATGAAGAAAAAAAATTGCATTAATTTATTGATTTTTGGTATAAACTACTTTATTGAATGGTTTGATATGTTAGCCTACCCCGGTATCCTAGTATTGAATCATTGAATCTGATTGACCATTCTGGTTTGGATGTAATTCCGTAATGAAAAGCATTTCGCAAACGAGGCAGTCCCATTTCGAGCTGCAATATTTTAAAAGTTTAAAATCATCGATTACATCATCTATTGTTTGATTGTGTTGTTGTATATGTTTCCCAATTGCTGAACTCTTTTTGCTGTACTCTTCTATTCTTTGGTGTAGGTGACGCTTAGTGTATCCTACATAGCTTGAACTTGAAATGATAGATCACACAATGTTTCAAAAGAAGTATCCTGTAAAGAGTTCCATCCTTTATTGCAATCATCAGTCAGTCGAGGAAGATTAGTTGATTTTAATTTTCTAATGTAATTTGCACACACAGTGCAAACGAGAAGCATATTTCACATTGCTATGTGAATCAAAATAAAACTTACAACAACAACAAACAACATATACTCTTTTTCAGTTTGCATAATATTTCTTCTTTAGCTTTTGCCATTCCTGTCTGCCAGAAGAGGGGCCATATCCATATTCTTGGTGATCACTGATACTTATGATTTGACCGGTGTTACTATCAAACATAACCACTACAAATATCAGGCGAGACATCATGACAGCACCTGAATTATAGCGCCCTGACAAGCAAATCCACTTTACAGCACAGCAATCACATTCACACCAAAACTAAATTACAAAATAGCAACGTTCCGAAACACTGACATTCAAAGGTTACGAACAATATTAATGGAGTCATCAAGTAACAGATCACTTGAGATACTGTAATATAGAAAATGTTGCACGTTTCTTTTCTTAATAGGGCTGAGTTGCAGTTGTAATTGTAATGTGATAACATTCTTCTCCACTCACGAGTTGACGATCTGATTATAAACAATTTTTATTAGTTGTTACACTATATCCAATATCAGACATTATTGAACGAAATCATATTTTTAAAATCTAAGTCAGAAAAAAACTGTGTCCAGACACATTTATTTTTCAGTTTGCCTGTGACGCGTTAGTGCCTGCAATTTCATATATAAACCTGTTGACGTCACATCCTCTAACTTAGTACCCTATCGCCAGTCCTCAAATTAACCTAAAATGTAGCATGTTTGAGATGCAAACTAAATACATCGGACTCGAAATTTTCAAAAAAAACAAACTCATGTAAGTACGAAGTCGCTGATGCAGAGTTAATATATGTGTAAAAATCTACAAATCGATTTTTTAATTTCATAGGCACTTTATGAAAGCAGTAACAATCATTAATGAATCATTTCCTTATATGTATAACACATTGTGCAATTTGTTTTATCGGATGACATGGATCTGTATGGAGTCTGGTAGAAACTACACTTCTTCAATCAAGCTTTACGTTATTTTTCTATATTGTTCCATTTTCTTATTATCCGAAACAATGTTTTCATTGAGTTTGAGAATGGCTTGTCAGATATATTTACATTGCACGGAGGAGGTGTGCGGATATCAAATTGAAGAACGTACTCTAGTTTTTTTCCTTGAAACTATATAGGTTGGCTATTGTTTCATCGAAGGTTTGATGGAGTAGAGAATTTCGATAGATCACGCATTGACTACGAGAATGGATTTGGAGATCTTAACTTTGATTTTTGGCTTGGTCTGAAAGCATTGCATGAAATAACAACGTCTAATCCTCAAGCTCTTCGAATTGATCTTTGGTCTGAAGGCGAGCGCATATATGCAGAATATGATACGTTTGTGGT
Source organism: Haliclystus octoradiatus (assembly GCA_916610825.1). NCBI lineage: Eukaryota > Metazoa > Cnidaria > Staurozoa > Stauromedusae > Haliclystidae > Haliclystus > Haliclystus octoradiatus. The sequence goes on along the minus strand of OU744454.1, from coordinate 13,050,662 downwards.
GGGGAATGCTTCTGATGACTACAAGCTACTGGTATCTGGATACTCAGGTATAACGTTTGTATTTTTACTCAACAACTTTATATATATATTTATTTATTTATTTATTTATTTATTTATTTATTTATTTATTTATTTATTTATTTATTTATTTATTTATTTATTTATTTATTTATTTATTTATTTATTTATTTATTTATTTATTTATTTATTTATTTATTTATTTATTTATTTATTTATTTATTTATTTATTTATTTATTTATTTATTTATTTATTTATTTATTTATTTATTTATTTATTTATTTATTTATTTATTTATTTATTTATTTATTTATTTATTTATTTATTTATTTATTTATTTATTTATTTATTTATTTATTTATTTATTTATTTATTTATTTATTTATTTATTTATTTATTTATTTATTTATTTATTTATTTATTTATTTATTTATTTATTTATTTATTTATTTATTTATTTATTTATTTATTTATTTATTTATTTATTTATTTATTTATTTATTTATTTATTTATTTATTTATTTATTTATTTATTTATTTATTTATTTATTTATTTATTTATTTATTTATTTATTTATTTATTTATTTATTTATTTATTTATTTATTTATTTATTTATTTATTTATTTATTTATTTATTTATTTATTTATTTATTTATTTATTTATTTATTTATTTATTTATTTATTTATTTATTTATTTATTTATTTATTTATTTATTTATTTATTTATTTATTTATTTATTTATTTATTTATTTATTTATTTATTTATTTATTTATTTATTTATTTATTTATTTATTTATTTATTTATTTATTTATTTATTTATTTATTTATTTATTTATTTATTTATTTATTTATTTATTTATTTATTTATTTATTTATTTATTTATTTATTTATTTATTTATTTATTTATTTATTTATTTATTTATTTATTTATTTATTTATTTATTTATTTATTTATTTATTTATTTATTTATTTATTTATTTATTTATTTATTTATTTATTTATTTATTTATTTATTTATTTATTTATTTATTTATTTATTTATTTATTTATTTATTTATTTATTTATTTATTTATTTATTTATTTATTTATTTATTTATTTATTTATTTATTTATTTATTTATTTATTTATTTATTTATTTATTTATTTATTTATTTATTTATTTATTTATTTATTTATTTATTTATTTATTTATTTATTTATTTATTTATTTATTTATTTATTTATTTATTTATTTATTTATTTATTTATTTATTTATTTATTTATTTATTTATTTATTTATTTATTTATTTATTTATTTATTTATTTATTTATTTATTTATTTATTTATTTATTTATTTATTTATTTATTTATTTATTTATTTATTTATTTATTTATTTATTTATTTATTTATTTATTTATTTATTTATTTATTTATTTATTTATTTATTTATTTATTTATTTATTTATTCATTTATTTATTTATTTATCTATTTATTTTTTTATTTTTTTATTAATTCATTTATTTATTTATTTATTTATTTTTTTATTTATTTATTCATTTATTTATTTATCTATTTATTTATTTATTTATTTATTTATTTATTTATTTATTTATTTATTTATTTATTCATTCATTTATTTATTTATTTATTTATTTATTTATTTATTTATTCACTTACTTATTTATTGATTTAGGGCTTAATTTTTTCAGGAACAGCTGGAGACCCATTCAGTTTACAAAGCGGTGAGAAATTTTCAACACGTGACAAAGATCTTGAAAGAAACATCGTAACAAATTGTGCTAAAAAGAAGAAAGGTGGATGGTGGTACGGAGGATGTTATCAGGTCACATTGAACAGCAGACACACTGACATTGCTTCCGACTGCAGCAACAGGAAGTTAACTTGGGGTCAAGACAGTAATCTGTATAGCAGTTGCTCACTTGATGCTGCTGAAATGAGAATAAAGCCAAAACATCAATGTTAACTGCTTTTACACATTACCTTGGGGAAAATTCAGCTTACGCACATGCATTGATGATTGTATAATTATTTGCCAAGGATTAATTAATACGTTTTTATAATGTATATACATTCATCGTTGATGACATTATTCGGGTGCAGCTCAAAATTCGTGAAAATAAGAGGGTCATAATATTTAAGCTGCAGAGTTGGATTTAAGCTGAGGGCAATTAAGAAAGGATAAACATTGTCAAAATTACTTCCGTATTTCGTGCTCCGGTTCCTAGGTTCTGGTTACTATAAACCATCAAATATTTGAGTTTGATAGAAACTTCTTGTTAATAACATATTTGTATTAGTAAGCACTGGAAATTCTCATTTTGGTAATGATTCGAGATATAAATAAAACACAAACACACACATTATTGTTATTCTGCCCAATTCATAATCGTCTGATACATATCAACGTTATCATATTTCTTCATCACTACAAAACAGAAAATTCATATCTAAGTAACTAAACTTTTCATTTGAGAAAACATTTTTCAATGTAAAAACACCAATCTTCATTGAAAACAGCATTTATTAATCCTTTCTTGTACAGAAATCATCACTTTGTCAAATTGAAAGTTACAAACAACAACCCCAAATACCGTGCCGTGGCTTTATTGTCTTCCTTGTTGTAACTAGCTTTTCATGAGAAGATAGACTTCATATTCATCTAAAAAGCCATAATTTTCACACAGCAAAATCCTTCGCGGCTATTTAGAGACAATAAAGGTGTCTTTCAAGAAATTATTCCTACAAAACAAGACCATTTGAAGTTTTCCGTGTGGTAAGGAATTTTCTGTTATATCAATGCAATTTTTCCTAAATTAATTAACACCTTAAGGAGTTGAGTAGTAATCAGAATAAGACCAAAAAGCTTCCTTTTTATCAATATTTTCTTCAATAATTAACACCTTCTTCAATTATTTGAGTAGAATTGGGCTATTAACTGATATAATTTTCTTGTTTCAGAATAATTTCGTTACACAGAAATTTTATATTTTCACACATATGATCCCTATATATCCTTTATAAATAAATACTAGTATCCTAGTATACCCACCCCCGTTTGCATGAGCAAATCTATTTCAGTATCCATCCAAACACAATATGAACACAATCCTTTTAACTAATTTCGTAGTTATTATAATTCATCCAATCAACTTTATAAGGAATTTTGAAGTCTAAGAAGTATTAAAAAACGAAATTATAATAAGTGCAACTATAATTACAAGATTAAGAATAAGAAGCATACAGTAAATATAGAGTTAAAACATCATCACCAGATTGATGAAACAGTAATGAATAAATTATTAAATTATTAAAGATAGCCTATATACTATACTTTATAGATAATGTAGGCTTAATTCTTAGCAGAATGTTCCAACAAAATTGGAGTGGACATGATCATCCAATCCATTCCATTCATCATCATCATAATTTATTCAGAATAGTTTATCCAACTTCTTGATATTGACCTTGTATTGTATCTGCTAGGATAGTCGCATCTCTGAAAAAGAAGTTAAATTCCATATAAGTGATAGCAAGATCAAAAGGCGAATTAGTAGAAACAACACTGCTGTAGGATCGGAAATATTTAATATTGACGCTAAATCTGATTCTACTTTTGTCAGCTCAGAAACTGTTAATACATTCGAAAATCTATTCGAAAATCAAGAACTTGTTCATTTAACTAATCCGATTTCATTTGAATTTATGTGTGCAGCAACTATAAATTTCATACTATAATTGTATATACTATCACAAACGAAGAACAAATGAAATGGGAAGCTATTGGCTATTGGTAATTATATGAAACCTTTTGCTGTCGGCTTCGGCCTCTGGACCTCGGGTCCCTGTTCAGTAGACTTTCTATAAAAACAATAACGTTTCATTATTTTGTTTTCGTTTGATAGCCAATTAATTTATTAAATATTTGTTTTCATTTATTTAATTGTCAGGAGTAGATCAGTCTACAATATCAGTAGCTATATCTATAGGCCTACAATGGTTACAGTATTTACTACTTTTGACTTGGATTCCTACACACATAAGATAATAAATCTAAATCTATTACTTGTTGAGTTCATTTAATATGTTATGAAATCGGGATAATGTCATTTTTAATGTTGGTAGACTGATAATAGGCTCACCTGCTTATTATTCAGTTGCAACACCGCTCATTGCGTGAACCAGGAACAGTACAATTAGATTCGTTCGAACTCAAAACAACAGAATTCCAAACGCTTGATCAGTTTATACGACATCACCTATTTAATAGAATATGTGGATACATTTATAAAACAGTCTACAGTGTAAAGCAGGACTATGTGATAATAATCATACGGGCATATACGAATAACAATTGTAAAAGAAAGACAAATCTGCCTGCAGTCAAAATTAAAAGATGCTCGGCCTAACATACCTTTTCATTCTGATTGCTTGATACAAATCATCTTCTGACGACCGAAGTTGTTGTATGCATCATCGTGTTTGAGTAATATTAATTCTCCAATATAATCGCCAAGTAATACAGTATCAAATTTGTTAAAGGCATTGTAGTTTGTAGCCCAGTAGATGTTGAACACTTTCTTCAGCCTTCAAAGTCGCGCTCAAAATTTCAATGTCAAAATTTGCATATCAAATTACCAACCGTCAATAGATGTGAAGTTTTTGGCAAGATTTCCAGCTGGGGTTTTGGCTAGATTCACACCATGGTCACACTGGTCTCTGTGATGTACCGCTAAGCGGAGTTGAAACCCAGCTTGATCAGTAATCATTGGAATTGTGACTCACGCAATAAGTTTCACATTTTGCCGCATGAATGTATTATTTTGCTTTATTTTAGTTTTATTGCAAATGTTAGATAGATATATATCATACAACGATCATTGGATATAGTAGATAGATACTGCGTCAACTCGAGCATTATTTGCGAAAAGCTGTCATCTCCGCAATCATACCACATATGCTGTTTATTTTCTGTTTGATTAATATTTTCAAATGTTTTCAATTTTTGCTGAATGGCTGACCCTGGTTTTGTAACCCGTACTTTGAAGGCGACTCAAGAGCTATTCAGTTACTTACTACAACGTGGTAAATGTAAATAATTTACCACGGCTATTACAATATGAATTTATTATTATTTTGATTCGCTGAATGATATGGTTCCAGGCCTGACGTGATTAAAATAATAATAATACTACTTGGGTTCAACGGTGTTCTGCCTAAATCCACAGAAAAAAATATCAAATTGGTTATTAGACGATTACATGATTGGTTAGAGACTGCCGTTCAAGAAGAGTAATTTTCTGTGAGTTGATTTTCTGTGATGCAATGATCTTTAAATCATCATTGCATTGCGCAAGTAGAAATTTAACATTTTTTCTAGACAATATCGACATCATTTATAGTTATCTTTTTCAAAAACTCTATAAAATTGAAGATAAACCTTACAACAGGTTCAATTAACTAAATGCAATGTATAGCTATTGCTTTATATCGAGCATTATTTAAAATGTTAAATTGCCTATCATAAATTACATCAATTATCAAATCAATATATTTCACGTTTCCATAAGAAAATATGCTCACTTGTATGACCGTTGTATGACATAGCTGTATAAATTTTAATATAGATATTTTGTATATACTTTATTTGCCAATTCTTGATGGTTAGAAATAAAATACACGCATACAAACATCATACTGTTGTAACCTTGTTATTACTAAAAAAAAGGTACATTTAAAAAACCATACAAAGAGCGTTACTTTTTTGACCATTTCTTTCCCTCATTTTTAATACATTGATATAGATATAAAAGGATATGGACTGTATTAATTTTGTTGCACAGTTTACTCTTTACCCAATTACAATGAAACATTAAATATATGGAATCACCCTATATAGACCGTCTACCTACAGGTGGTCAACGGTGAACTTGTAATGTCAAAACTATTTGTATTATGGACTAAGGTATATATAATTCATAATTTTCCTTCTCATTTCTAGTGATTGCAATTTATTTTCAGTTTCTTGGTTAATCTTCACACAATGTAAACGAACAGCATCGCTCATATAGTGATGCGAAATAAAATAAAATTCAAACAACCACTTTTATAAATATATAGATATATAGAATCTACCTCAATTCCTTCATCGCATGTAACTGCAGTCGGAGCAGCAAGCTAGATTATCTTGATACAAGACATAATGAGCTCAGACAGGTATGCGAGATTTTATATCTCTTTTTTAAGACAATTTTGCTCGGGGCTTCCAAGAAGTGTGAAATACCTGGTAAAACAGATCTTGTTTGGACTAATTTTTTCTCTGAAATAAGACTTAATGGCTATGCCATTTTTCAGTTTTTGCTGTGCATATGAAGCATGTTAATTTACATTTTTTATCATACCAAGATAACATTTGGATCAAGTGGGCTCGATAATTCGCTCAATAAAATATGATAAATGTATCTTTCCTTACAAAATCAAAAATGTAACTTGCTTTTTTACTGTTGATGTCAACCATGCTGTCTAAGTACATAGTACCAACATTTGAATTAATATTTAAACATTTATCATTGAAATACTAAATTGACTGAAAGCCAACAAATACGTCAGCAACATTTAGTAGGTCATGCCTTCACGCTTTGATTTCCAGTGTGTTTATCGCCAAAAACATGCCAAAGCAAACGATCAAAGTCATGTGAACAGACAGTGCAATTTAGCTTGAGCTATCTAATTGGCTACCGGGCTACAATCACGTGATAAAATTAGACACATTTTGATTGAGGCAAGGCATTCTTAAGGCTGGTGCTGTGTCAGCAAAATTGCTTTTTCTGAGCAGTTTACACTTTCACCAAGATATATGTTTTAATCTGAACTCAGGCTAGCAAGCCAATGTGTTTATCAATCACTACATTGAAATGAAATTTCATCAAGTTTCTCAGAATGGGATACTGTCTTTCTTCTTGCATCAAAACACGTGAAAAATTGCCAGAATAATATCATCAAGCAAGCTGCCGTTGTGCAGGATTATGCACATGGATGTACGGAAGATATACGTCACATGTAAAAAACTAAAAATGCTATTGTTATAGCTAATGTAATTGCTATTGTTTCATTTTGATTTCAATTGTTCTCTTTACTACTCATATTTAGATTTCACTTCTTGTGTCGTTTTTCATGTTTTGCATTTTTTCCGTTTTTGTACTGTTTTCAAAAACAATTCAATTATAATAGCTTGAATATATCGTAGCCTATCAAAATTGAGTTAGTATAAAATAATGTTTTTATATACTCTAAATAGGGTTGAGTCCAACCATTGAAATGTTGTTGACTTCATTAATCTTGACTAAAATGTGAAAAATCTGTTTTCATTAGCATTTATTCCCATTTTTAGTTGATTATTTATCATCCGACTGAAGCAGGCAGTTAAGCATAAGATAGATATAGCTTTATAGAAAATTCCATCGTGGATGCCTGAGACAGGAAGTAAACGAATGCCTTTGAATAATGATAAACGCAGGCTATAGTAATAATTTTATTGAATTATTCAAATTCATATTACTGCAAAGCCACTAACGACGGACATAACAGAATTGAGTATTACTCAAAATTGAAACTTAAAAACGTTTAACTCACTTGAAAGGTGACAAAATTTCGATCAAGTGCAATTTTTTATTTGCCTTAATAAAAGTTTATGGCGGAGCTTATTGCTTACATTTGTTCCTGTAAAAGTTTCTGCGTTAAAGCAGAGAGCAGTAATGTAGCAATAATTCAAAAGGCTATCCGACAATCTTTTGCTTGTATACTCTGTTAACCTTTTGAATATGCAAGAGTATGCTACTTGCATCCCTTCTATAGACACAGTAAGAGAGCTAAGTGCAAATTTTGTTGCATTCTTTGTATTAACTTGCAATGAAGAATTTTGTTGCAATGAGCGACAGTTGAGTAGTAAGTTATTTCCCGCTCTAAATAATTGGCTTAACTTACGTCATGTGAACAGCAATTCACCAATCACAAACATTGTTAAAAATCACTCTCTACAATAAAGGGTTACTGCACGGCAGCCATGTTTAGGTTCTCTGATACCAACACGCGGGATGTTGGGAGACACGAGATTGCATCAGAAAAACAAGTGCCAGTAGGGCGAGTGTTTTTCAGCTTTCGAGTAACCCTTTTGTGAAATAAAACATAATTTTACTATTTTTAAATGAATTTAAAGTAAAAGATTTAACTGATTAGATCAATTATCTCCTATAAATCTTTACATCTTCGTCATATTTTGCCTTTCTTCGAATCACAGATCCACAGTTAGACTTTCGAACCTTTCGATCGCTATGATTTCGATAGTCTCATTTCTGCTGTTTGTCTGGTTTTGAAGCGTGGTTTGGTTTTGTCTCGAATTATAGCCATTATGGCGATGACACAAAGTCGAATAAGAATTTGAATTCTAATTTGGAATATATTATCGGAAACAATTTTAACAAGTAATGATTATGAAGTTTATTTACAATTATTTAGAACTTTTTTGAAATGTGATATTAACATTAGCAATTGTACAATTGGAAAATATTGATTTCATCTGCTCATCAGGAAGGATGCTTGAGAGTGATTGCTTCTGGATTTTTGGAGTAACAGAATTATTGGCAATCGATATTGTGGAGCTACCTGTGTTCGACTGTTGCAGATTACTGCTCCCAATCCCCGTCTTACTCTGACTAGTCAAGGCATTGGACAAAATAGTGCTACATTGGCGCAGTTGTAATGAAGAAGGTTGCTGATTATAATGTGACAGGGAGCTCTCTTGCCGATGGCCTGAAATGTTCATTATATGACGGTTCTGCATACCAGCATTTGACCAAAGCGTTATCGAAGTTGCCCTTATACAATGATTTGTGTATGACTTTGACAATTTGAATTCTATGCTAAATTTTTTCATCATATTTCCAAGAGTGTTTACTCCCATTGGTTTATTCTGGAACCAGCAATAATCTTCCAGTCGCCAATATGTTTTCGGCATTTGAAAAAATGCAGGACATTCTGGATTGAGCAAACTTGTATATCTCTTCAGTGCCTTGAAGCCGTCGTTCCTTTCATTTGTCTCGTACATTCTCGCTATTTTTTCATAATTATCATCCTTGGAATTCAATCCTCCTTGATGATTTTTCGATGTCTCATTGTGTGTCATGGTCGCATAATTTACTCCATCTGAATCGGTATCAAAGCAAAAGCTGTTTTTTGTCAAGGAACGTTGGCCCTCTCGACCACGACGGCACCAATACAAGGTAACGTGGAACCACACATTGTTAACTAGTCATTGTGGATTGGAACAGTCCAAATTGTTTCTCAATTTGATGAGATCATCGGCGTCAATAGGTGATTTATGTTTGGAGTTATCCAAGCCTTGCTGTCTTAATATTTTTAGTTTGGCATTTAGTACCATATTTGATTGTTACAAATAGTTACACCCTTGAAATGAGGAGGACTATTGAGGTAGCGCTCAATTCCAAAACGAATAGTCAACATTGTGCTTTTTGAATACTCTTTGCCTTCCTTGTTTCTCATTTCAGCATATAATTTTTGGAGGTTCTTGTCTAATTCATTCTCAGTTTGGTCCTCCAATGCAACTGCGATTCTTCGTTTTGTAGCCCACTCTGCAGATGTAAAATACAACAATATATATATATATGTTTTGCTAATAAGTTCATTAGTCTAGTTTTGAATAATTCGTATTTGCTGAATCATGCCTATCTATTGTCAAGCCTACCTATAAATATTCTTGCAGCATATGCTGTTTTGTATTTCGTGTTGCTTGCCTGTGCTTGTAACAGCATGTTGTTTACATCACTTTCCGTGCAGCTTTTGAACCTGTCGTCGTTACAGGTCATAACTGTTTCAATATCATTCTCTAAGGAATTCTCCAAGCCAATATTGAAATAAAGGTTGGCCATTTTATATTTCAAAATAATTATATATTATCAAATTTAATAGGCTTATATTTAACATACATACAAATTTTCTCCGGTGAAAACTTTGGATATTTTTGTTACCAACATGGTTTCTAAGTTGTTTTGGCTTGCGTGATCCAAACACGGGAGTTAGCCAATCAAATCACTAGAACCGCATTCGAAAATTTCTCCAGTTTTACAAAGAGATTTGACTTGTTCCAAGTCTCACTTATTTTTATGACGATTTTGATATGTTTGTAAGTGAGACTTCTGTCGTTTGCACATTCTATTGTTTTCCTAGACAAAAGAAACGAATCAAACCATGCGAGATGATGTAAAATATTTTGAAGCTGTCCAGAAGATCGCCTTCATTCCAAATTCGTTTTTGCAAACATGGCGCGCAATATAAACATGATTTAAACAATTTAAATTTGGCTTCATGATCATTAGTTAAATCTTTAGAGCGGTCGAAAATATGCTGTGGTTCTTGCTTCAACAAACTGATTCTGGTAAGTTGTTTCTCTTTAAAATGCTGCAAACTTTCTCAATTTTGAATGATCGTTCTTGTGGCGAGGAAAGCCATATATTTCTTCCTGTAGTGAGGGTATCAGTACGCTTGATCAAAAATCAAACAAGTATTAAAAAGAAATTGTATATACTCTTTAAAGGTACCCCGATTATTTCATCTTTCAAAGACGTACACATTTATGAAAACCTAGACATTAGACAAGCCGGCGTTGGGCAGAATCCTGCCCAACACCTGACAAAGGACACACGTCCCGCTTATCATCCATCAAATCTCGGCACATAAAAGTAAGTGGGACTTGGAGCCAGGCAACAAAGAGATATTATATGCAAGATTTTATCAACTAATTTGATATCATTTTATACAAATCAAAACAATGAACTGTTTTCAGCCTTGTTTTCAGAAGATTATATTAATATCATTATCTCGTAGCAAATTATGGACCCTAAGTATCTAAAATTTTGGATGGAAAAAGATGGAGCAGTGACTGAAGTTCTGCAAGTATTGATAAGGCTAAACCCCTGATTAATAATAGAAATGTATCGTAAACGATTTATCTTTGGTTCATGTGTGATCATGTTTATTTACAACAAACATAGATAGTCACAACTTAAAACTCAGAGTATTTACTATGAACCAAAATCATCGGGAAAATCTCCAATTGTGAAATCTGCTTCAACATTGATACTTTGATACAGACCCATGCAACTTGATATTGACTTTTAAAATCTAATTTATGAACTGATATAGAAGGATCTCTATATTAATAGAATTGTCGGATTTTTAACAAATTATTTGTATATTTGTTGTCTGTTCGCGACTTATGTAAGATTTACTGGCGAAATGATTCATATAATGCATTGTCGAGAAATTATGCAAACATTTGTGTCGAGATAGCCTTGTAAAGTAAATGATTATTTAGTAGTTAATTTATATTAGAGATAAACATATATGCTTGTGACAATAAATTTCAACATCATTTCTTAAACATTATTCTAAAATTCATTTTATCAGCCGCCTAAAGATTGCGTGGCAGCACGAGAAGATATAAACAAAACCTGTGGCATCTACACATTACTTTCTACGAGTTTGAAGATGTTCAATGCTTTCTGTGACATAGATTTAAAAGGAGAAGGTAACAATTAAATCCACACAATTCGTTTAATTGTAAATTTATTGAAAATATTTTACAAATCGTGCTACCGGACATCGTCCCTGATAAGTTTAGCCACAAAGTCAGTGTAATAAACGTAACATTAGTGTGTATTAGTGTTGATGTGGAATTAACAAGAGGAAAAAAGCAAACTGAAAATTACACGCAGAATGCATTTTCCTTTTCTTTACCAGGCAACTCAAATTGAAATAGAATATTTTGATGAATATATGCATCTATTAGGGAACCATCGGTACACCATTAGGAGTCAGGTAGTTTTGTATCATTGGGTGATTATAGAATATATTAAGCACTGAAACTTGCTCAATCAGGCATTAACCTATATTTGTAATTTAAGTTATTTCTTGCAATATTCTGTTGCTTCTTATGATAGAATGCTTTCAACAATATTTTACTTTAAGGATAGTTTTCAGACATATTTAATATACATTAAAATATTCATCAACAGCCAAAGTGCATAAAAGATATGGCAATCGAGTTGAGGCATATACTATACATTTTGTAAGGTATTATGTATCCTTGAAACTTTAAGTTGGTTACTGTTTAATTGGAGGTCTGACGGGTTAGAAAACTTCGATAGATTACGTGTTGACTGACTATGAAAATGGATTTGGGGATCTTAAATTTGATTTTTGGTTTGGTCTAAATGCACTGCATGAAATAAAAACGTCTAATCCTCAGATTCTTCGAGTTGACCTTTGGTCAGGAGATGAACACAAATATGCAGAATATGATACGTTCGTAGTGGGGAATGCTTCAGACGGCTACAGACTTTTGGTGTCTGGATACTCAGGTAACATTTTTTCAAATTGTACAAATAAACTGCTGAGTACAGATAGACTCATCATTAAAACATTGTGATTAAAATAAATCGAACTTATTCAAATACATATAATATAATAATTGAAATAATCTACAAAAATTTATCAACCAATTATGAGAGCCATAATGCCGTTTATATTGATTTTGTTATTAATCGTGGAATATTTTATCTTTTTTTATCCCCCATAATGTTAAGTGAATGTGGCAAGCAATGGCTGTAATTTTCACAAATCAGTATAATGCCATTCATTAAATCTTATCAAAAGTTTGATAGTTCTAACAATTTACATTTACTTCTAACATTATTAACGAAGAAGATGAAACTAAGGCTAGGGTTATATGGACGCAAAAAACATTAAGGGCGTCAAGCTAGCTCCGCACGTCAAGCCTTGACGTGCGGAGCTCTTCTCCATGATTTAAATTCATCGCCGCGTTATACGAGCGAGCTATCATCGCACCGAACTAAATACATTCCACTCACGGTGCCGTGATTGAGCTCCTATATCTACCTTATATAGCAATAAACCGGGGGATGTACAAATCATAAATCATTTTAAAGGATGTTTCCATGGCAATGCGATGGAAAGAACATCGCTTTTGGGAAGTTGTTATGGTGACTTGTTTATATGATTGAAAGATGGCTGACAGGGAAGCTGATGTTTTCCAAAATCATGATTTAAAACATTTAAAAACGCTTTCTTCTAGTCAACCACAATGCATCACAACTAGAATTGGGGTCGCTTTTATCATAATACGTTATCTAAATGGAAATTCGCATTTAATTTGCTCTGAGTACTATGCCTGCTAGAACAAAAACTGTCTCCCGTAAAAATGCTTGCAAACCTTCGAGATTACTACTTCATACAAGTTTCAAACTATAGATAGGCAAAATAGAACGAAAAAATCGCTGAAAATGAAAAATAATGCAAACAAAACACTCTGGCTTCAAACCGTGCGGTATAATTCCAAGAAAACTACTTCCTATCACGTGACATTTTGGCCAGTTGTTAAAGATCGTCGACATTTGTTTCGTCTGTATAACTCCAAATGCGAATTTAATGCTATTCGGTGTCGCACCTAATTCGAATTGAGTTCGGTGCGTCCATATAACCCTAGCCTAAATCTGCTATATGTTTGTTCAACGTCTTCAAGAGGAGAAAAAGTGTAATTTCATAAATGCGATTATGATTATGATTCTGGTTAGTCACGATACACCGCTGATGTTAATAGATAAATAAATATTTAATAAATAAACTAAAAAATCAGACATTCATATTTGCGTAAATATGTAAAAATAAATCGCATAAAGAAATTTCTTGTATATTTGTCATTTGTGAATTTAGACCGAGCACCACTGAACTAAAACGGCAGGTTTCTCTGGGCAACTTGAAAATCACAGTAAATTAGTTCATAAAAATATGATGAACACTTCCCTATTTCTTGTTTCAATTAAATTTTATTGTGAACCATTCAAAAATCCAATTTATATTTCATGATTCACGGTCAAAGCCTTCTTATTGTTTTGAGATAATGCAGCATGTGAGCTTCATGGTCTGTGATTTTTTGTTCTCCCTTGATATCGAGAATCCATAGAAGCGTGACGAAAACATGAAATGTTTTTTTTAATTTTTTTATGTATGAATTAAGAAGGCTCTGACCGTGAAATGATTTACACATTCATCGTCAGTGAGTTCCACAATAAAATTTGACTAGAACAAGAAACGGGAAAGTATTTATAGTATTTTTATGAAAATTTTGTATGAATTTCAAGTTGCCCAGAGAAACCTGCCGTTTTAGATATGTGACGCTCGGTCTACTTTGTGAATCCTCAAAGTTGTATTACATAGTATTCTCTTCAACACAAAAGTGAGGAGCCTTGTATGATCATTTCATCATTATTAGATATATATGTATGTGTAATTAACACTTGTCGTGCCGAACCCGAGTATACTCGGGATAGCTTGACCCCCGTCAGCAGGCCGAACCCGAGTATACTCGGGATAGCAACGTGGGCTTTCCACAGAGCTTAAAAACAATGAAAAAGGAAGTCTTCAAGCAGAAACCTTTGTTCAATTAAACCAATCGAATATCAGCTTAGCAGGGAATCTTCTTTCACTTGAATTCAACATGATCTTACGATTTTAAATCAGTTTGAAAGTTCGAAAGCAAAACAAAATGGCGAAGTGTTGACACGTGATCGCCTTGGCGCTAAGAAAGGCAATAAAATGAGCTATTATTACTTCGAAAACACGATAAAAACTTAAGCAATACATTTATATGGTCATCAACCTATTAATATTTCTGTTTTTTATGTGGTTTTCTGGTTAATGAATTTTATTTGGAGACAGAGAAGTTTGTGTTGTGTTTTGCAATTTTTTCGGATTTTTTAAAATTCGTTATAATGAAAGTTTTGTCCAAATTAATATAAATCAAGCATGTTATATATGTTTATATTCGATTCCTGGTCTAATTAATTGTATTGGGAGTTAGCTTAAATCATTATTGGATATAAAATGTAGTCTTGCTATTTTAAATTAATTTTTTTAGAAATGACAATTTCGACATTCATGGCGTACGGGCGTGGGTCTACAGACATAGTTGCTCTCTTTTTCATGTTGTTTCAAGGCTAAATTGCTCTTGAGACCAAATAAATCAAAATTTATATAAAGTATGATATGTTAAAGCTTATTTTGTTTGATTGATGTTAAAATAATTTGAATTTTAAGACTGTTTTTCATAAAACATTTGAAACAATTCCGTCATTGTGTTTTTCTTTTGAAAACTGCGCAGTCTTTGATTGTAAAATTTCAAACAAAAAGTACACAACATGAAATATATGTATCGAAATATTAATTTCCCAAAACTTTGTTATATAAAAACGAATATTTCTTGAGATAAATGAACTTGAAAGTTGATTACTTGATATTGTGATCGCATGCAAAAACAGGGCGGCCTGTGGTGAAAGGATATTGAAAAACCGTCGGCATCATAAGTGTTAACAGGCAAGATATATAATCATGATATTTTAACTTTCAGGAACTGCTGGAAGCTCATTCAGTGTACAAAGTGGTATGAAATTTAGCACACGTGATAAAGATTTTGACAAGCGCGAGGATGTGAATTGTGCTGACTTCAGGAAAGGGGGATGGTGGTACAAAGAATATTTTCAGGTCACATTGAATAGTAAACACACGAGCGTTACTTCTGACTGCCAAAACAGGAAGATGTGCTGGACTGGTTATAATACGTGCTTACTCGACCTGGCTGAAATGAGAATAAAGCCAAAATTTCGATGTTAATTATTTTACAAATTTCCTCGAAACAAAACTTAACACGTTGGTACATACAATGAAATTAAGAGAGTCGAGATATTAACTATATAGAGTGGGAGTAGCACTGCGGAGCCACGAAAGAAGAACATGGTGTGCTGGTGGCAAAATTTAGGAAATTCGAAACAATTTCAGTCAATGTTCTTCGCTTTTGTTTCGCGGAAATAACTCACCATAAAATAATTAAATTTGTAAAGTGTTAAGGATAATATGCGGTTAAAATAATAACAGTGTTTACATTAGTAAATTCATACCATGTGACATTTCTCCTCCTTTTACCTTTTCTACTATCTTTTCTATGGAAAAGGAGAAGCGTCACATGGTTCAACACACCCCCGGGGGTAAATCCAGCTCTTCAGGGACGGGGTTGTGCCACTTTAGAAAAAGAGGAAGTACGCAAAAAGTTCCAAAACTTCTGTTGATGCTGCCCAACAAATTGCAAAAATGCTACTCAAAAAATTCCAGTAGGTTGATTGATTTTAAGTAAATACACAAAAATTGTGCAAAATTTCTTCAAAAATTCTTGAAAAAGTCAAGAAAAGGATACCCAAAAGCTCAAAAATTTGAAATCTAATACGCAAAAAGTTTTTTTCTCAGCTTGAAAATGGACCCAAAAACAATGGCACGTCCCCGTATAGCCGCCATAGTGGAGTTACTCCCCGGGAAGCGATTTGACAAACAGATAGAAGTTGTGACCACCTGTGCGCGCATGTGCCGTAACATATCCAAAGCGGTCAATTTGCTCTAATTGTGCGGCCAAAGCCTAACACGTAAGTTATCTTTGCAAAATGGCGATCAGAAGCAGGCGTTAAACGAAGGAAACCTATGACTTATATTTAGATTACACTTTATATTTCTTAATGAAAATTGAATACTTGATTACACTTCAAATTAAAAAATTTAACGATTAAATGGATTCAGAAAAACTTTTATTATCAAGTCAAATAGTCGACGGCATAAATCTTAATTTCTGAATGTCATGGCCTATTATTTGATTATTCTATGGTTCTAGACACACTGTAGTCGAGAATCTATATCGCTAAAAAGGTAAGCACATAATAAACTATGACTTATCCAAGTTTGAAACTGTTGACAGTATTTGATAATGCTTCAACAAAGAACAGCTCGATATTGATTTTGCAAAAACACGACAGTCGAGTTCAACAAAGTCTATAAAACCTACGATAGGCCTACGTTGGCAATAAAAACTGTCTGGTTCTTCTAAAAGCGCACACTAGTTTGTCTCAAACTGGTTGCACATTTAAAATAATTCATAAACTACTATGATTCTAAGTTTGGCTATCATTGCTTGACTCTTTGATACCAAAGTTATTTAGTTTGCAAAATACGAAATATACTATACTCATTCCGCTTTGTTGACAAAGTCTCAAAGCCATCTTTTTCTTTTTGAATTATAAGGTCTCTCAAATCAAAGCAAGATATGCCGATGACTACATATCACTCAACATGTATCACATGCATAGACATGTATCGACGTAAAGCGATAAAATTTCATGAAAAAGTATCAAGTTTTGAAATTTATAACCATCCAGGTTGACAAAGGTTTTTTTGGGGGAGGGGGGTCAAAATGCTGGTCTTTCACTTAAACTTATAGGTCTATCCAAATAAATTGAGACATACAGATGACTAGATATCACTAGATACTACTCTTAGACATGTATCGAAGTAAATTCAAAATATTTCTCGAAAAAGGATCCAGCTTATATTTAGATATAGCCGCTTAAGTTGACAAAGGGGACATTTGGGGTTTTTCAAAAAGCTGGGCTTACACCTTCTCCAACTTCTAGGTCCCTCAAAGTGAAACAAGGGGTGCTGATGATTAAGAATCATTAGAGGTTACTCTTTGACAAATATTGAAGTAGGTTCAAAACATTTCTTGACAAAATATCTAGTTTATATTCAGATTGAGCCATTTAAGTTATCAAAGGGGGCATTTGCGTCTTTTCAAAATGCCGGATTTACACTTTTTCCAATTTCTAGGTCCCTCATATTAAAATAAGGGATGCCGATGACTAGATATCAATAAAGATTTCTCTTAGACAAGTATTCAAAACATTTCTTGAAAAAATATCTAGTTCATATCTAATAATAAATAAACACAAAAATCAGACATTCATACCATATCTATAGATTAAATTGCATGATGATCGCTCAAGGCGAAACTATTAGTAGCAAATATGAATAACTCATTTTTCCATTTATTTATTATTAAACAGCTCTGCTTTTATGGCATCAAACAATATTAAAACAGCAATGACTACAAAATCACTTTTATGTTATTATTAGTGTATATTAGATACATCAATTTGAGGCTATATGTTTTATATCTTAAATTAATATTTTTTCATGAAATTTGTGCTTTTTATTTAGTTAATTAGTTAATGGAATTCCTAATTTATCGGCCTCTTTTTATATTATTACATGATTGTTTAATTACAAATGTTAAACTTGGATGACGTAGCTACATGAATAGGTATTCTGAATTATGCCCAAGTTTGATTATGGTGTCGTTATTTGAATGTAATAGATGATAGCATGTCATATCTTTAACTTATAACGTAATGTTACTTCGGGATTTTTTTGAGAGCACTATATTCAATCATAACGTAACACTATTTTTAGAATGCTGAGCAATTAGATAATTTAGATATTTTGCCTATATAGGTAACCTAGTTTAAAGAGCACATGACACAACAAATTTTTAACACAGATTCAAGTAGCTGAAGCTAAATGATGAAGAATGGTGACAATGATTTCTTAGTTTGAAACTGTATAAGCGGAGATGTTTAATGTTGAATCTGCCCTATTTTAAATCATTTTTTATGCTTGAAATAAATATAATTTATTAAAAAATACATGAAAAACAAGGGAATTTAGTTGTTGGATTTGCTTTATCTCTCAAAAATGTGGCAGTCATCCTCAACAGCATGTAGTTGGACTGTGCACCCGCTGTTTTACGTACACATCATCTCAATTTGTGACAGTTGTTTGTCAGGTGTTTGGGTGTTCTACAACGACGGAATTATTAATTTGAAATAGTTAATTTTAATAGCAAAGATATTCATGTGTTTAGTGTTATGTTGTTTCAATGTTCTAACAATTTCATTTGTTCCTCAATGTTCTAATAGTTGAACAAATATACAAACTGTAACACAAATTAAACTCCACAGACGCTGGGTGTCGTTTACAAGTAATATCTGATGATATCTAGTCATCGGCATCCCTCGTTTTAATTTGACGGACCAAGAAGCTGGAGAAAGTGTGAACCCAGCTTTTTGAAAAACACAAAATGCATCCCTTGTCAACTTAAATGGCTCTATCAAAATATAATTTATATAAACTAGATGCTTTTTGAAGAAATGTTCTGAATTTACTTTCAATACGTTTTAAGGGGTAATCTCTGATGATATCTAATCATCGGCACCCCTTGTTTTTAATTTGACGGACCTAGAAGCTTGAAAAAGTGTGAACCCAGCTTTTTGAAAAACCCAAAATGCACCCTTTGTCAAGTTAAATTGCTCTATCTAAATATAAACTAGATGTTTTTTGAAGAAATGTTCTGAATTTACTTCGATACATTTCTAAGAGTCCTATCTAGTGATATCTAGTCATCTGCCTGTCTCAATTTACCGTATCTTCAGAGACCTAGAAGTTGGAAAAAGTGTAAAACCCAGCTTTTTGAAAAACCCAAAATGCACCCCTTGTCAACTTAAATGGCTCTATCTAAATATAAACTAGATCTTTTTCAAGAAATGTTTTTAATTTATGTTGTGTAATGTAATTTGTAATAATCAAACTGTTCTGTCTTGTATATGTGAAGTTGTAATTCTATGTGTAATTGACGTCATCACCCTATGTAATTCCTGTAATCTATCTATGTGTAGTTTGAATAATAAATTAGTTCCAGTTTGACCGTCGTTGTGTTCGCTGGGACTCAATGTCGCTATAGCAAAGTCAGCTATAGCTATACGACAATTTGGCGTCCCCGGGTGTTCGCTGGGACTCAATGTCGCTATAGCAAAGTCAGCTATAGCTATACGACAATTTGGCGTCCCTTATTGGGCTTCAACTAAACAGTTGAAGTATACTGTATAAAGCAAGTTAAATATCACGTCTGCTAAATATAATCGAAACACGAGAAGATATCAAAGGGATGTGCATGTTAAAATCACCTCTGCAGAGACAAATCGGCCAAGAAGAAACACAACGAGACGAAGTATTAAGCCTATTAAGGAGATTAAATCTACCTAAAGAAACACAGAAATCAACTAAGCAGGCAAGTTAAACCACCTCTGCTAAAAGAAACAACGACACTATTGAAAATGCTGAAACATGCTAGGAATGCTGAAACATGCAAGGAATGCTGAAACATGCAAGGAAACTGCTGAAACATGCAATGGACTTTATAAACTGCTGAAACATGCAGGGATTTGTCAAGAAACATTAAAGGTTTTGTTTAATAATGTATTATCGTAAGTTGCTAGAAATTGTTTGATAAAATTTGTAAAAGTATGATTGCCACTCCTTAAAGTTGGAAGGGGGATGTTGTGTAATGTAATTTGTAATAATCAAGCTGTTCTGTCTTGTATATGTGAAGTTGTAATTCTATGTGTAATTGACGTCATCACCCTATGTAATTCCTGTAATCTATTTGACTTTCCCAAGTCTCACTTTACTTTTACGATTTTGATATGTTGGTAAGTGCGGTACCAACCGCTTACCGCTTACCGCTCGTCAAAGTGCGGTATATCAAAGCGGGACTTATAGATCAGTCAAGTAATCTATCTATGTGTAGTTTGAATAATAAATTAGTTCCAGTTTGACCGTCGTTGTGTTCGCTGGGACTCAATGTCGCTATAGCAAAGTCAGCTATAGCTATACGACAATTTACTTCGATATGTGTCAAGGAATAATCTCTGATGATATCTAATCATTGGCACCCGTTGTTTTAATTTGACGGACCTAGAAGCTGGAGAAAGTGTGAACCCAGCTTTTTGAAAAACCAAAATGCACTTCTTGTCAACTTAAATGGCTCTATCTAAATATAAACCAGATATTTTGTCAAGAAATGTTTAGAATTTACTTCGATACTTGTCAAGGAGTAATCTCTGATGATATCTAATCATTGGCACCCCTTGTTTTAATTTGAGGGACCTAGAAGCTGGAGAAAGTGTGAACCCAGCTTTTTGAAAAACCCAAAATGCACCCCTTGTCAACTTAAATGGCTCTATCTAAATACAAACCAGATATTTTGTCAAGAAATGTTTAGAATTTACTTCGATACTTGTCAAGGAGTAATCTCTGATGATATCTAATCATTGGCACCCCTTGTTTTAATTTGAGGGACCTAGAAGCTGGAGAAAGTGTGAACCCAGCTTTTTGAAAAACCCAAAATGCACCCCTTGTCAACTTAAATGGCTCTATCTAAATACAAACTAGATATTTTGTCAAGAAATGTTTTGAATTTACTTCGATACGTGTCAAGGAGTAATCTCTGATGATATATAATCATCGGCATCCCTTGTTTTATGTTGAGAAACCTACCTAGAAATGGGAGAAAAGGTAAACCTTGCTTTTTGAATAAACCCAAATGCCCCCTTTGTCAACTTTAGTGGCTGTATCTAAATATAAACTCGGTCGATTTTCAAGAAATATTTTGAATTGATTTTGATGCATGTCTAAGAGTACTACCTAATGATATCTAGTCATCTGCATGTCTCAATTTATTTGGAGAGACCTACAAGTTGAAGTAAGTGAAAGACCTACATTTGACACCCCCTCCCCCCAAAAAACCTTTGGCAACTTGGATGGTTATATATCTAAACATATTAAACTTGATACTTTTTCATGAAATTTTATCAAGTTACGTCGATACATGTGTATGCATGTGATACATGTTGAGTGATATGTAGTCATCGGCATATCTTGCTTTGATTTGAGAGACCTTATTATTCAAAAAGTAAAAATGGCTTTGAGACTTTGTCAACAAAGCGGAAAGAGTATAGTATACTTGGTATTTGCAAAGTAAATAACTTAGGTATAAAAGAGTCAAGCAATTATAGTCAAACTTAGGATCATGGTAGTTTATTATTTATTTTAAATGTGCAACCACTTTTAGATAAATTAGTGCGCGCTTTTAAAAGAACCAGACAGTTTTCATTGCCAACGTATAGAAGGTTTCTAGACTTTGTTGAACACGACTGTCGTGTTTTCGCAGAATAAATATCGAGCTGCTGTTTGTTGAAGCATTATCAAATACCGTCAACAGTTTCAAACTTAGATAAGTCATAGTTTATTATGTGCTATACAATAGGCTTTATCCCTTTTAACAATAGCTGCAATTTATGTAAGTTTATACCAGAGGTACCATGTGTGTTTTTATTATCTATTTAATATAATTATAATTATAATTATTATTATTATTATTATTATTATTATTATTATTATTATTATTATTATTATTATTATTATTATTATTATTATTATTATTATTATTATTATTATTATTATTATTATTATTATTATTATTATTATTATTATTATTATTATTATTATTATTATTATTATTATTATTATTATTATTATTATTATTATTATTATTATTATTATTATTATTATTATTATTATTATTATTATTATTATTATTATTATTATTATTATTATTATTATTATTATTATTATTATTATTATTATTATTATTATTATTATTATTATTATTATTATTATTATTATTATTATTATTATTATTATTATTATTATTATTATTATTATTATTATTATTATTATTATTATTATTATTATTATTATTATTATTATTATTATTATTATTATTATTATTATTATTATTATTATTATTATTATTATTATTATTATTATTATTATTATTATTATTATTATTATTATTATTATTATTATTATTATTATTATTATTATTATTATTATTATTATTATTATTATTATTATTATTATTATTATTATTATTATTATTATTATTATTATTATTATTATTATTATTATTATTATTATTATTATTATTATTATTATTATTATTATTATTATTATTATTATTATTATTATTATTATTATTATTATTATTATTATTATTATTATTATTATTATTATTATTATTATTATTATTATTATTATTATTATTATTATTATTATTATTATTATTATTATTATTATTATTATTATTATTATTATTATTATTATTATTATTATTATTATTATTATTATTATTATTATTATTATTATTATTATTATTATTATTATTATTATTATTATTATTATTATTATTATTATTATTATTATTATTATTATTATTATTATTATTATTATTATTATTATTATTATTATTATTATTATTATTATTATTATTATTATTATTATTATTATTATTATTATTATTATTATTATTATTATTATTATTATTATTATTATTATTATTATTATTATTATTATTATTATTATTATTATTATTATTATTATTATTATTATTATTATTATTATTATTATTATTATTATTATTATTATTATTATTATTATTATTATTATTATTATTATTATTATTATTATTATTATTATTATTATTATTATTATTATTATTATTATTATTATTATTATTATTATTATTATTATTATTATTATTATTATTATTATTATTATTATTATTATTATTATTATTATTATTATTATTATTATTATTATTATTTTACTAGCAATGAGTGTAGTCCATTATGGACCTTCTATGATAAAACTTTCAGATCACTTATAATTAAACAATTGACTAAGCTGACTATCGCTGTATAATACGGAGTATGAACTCTGGAGGAGAACATGAGACACAATACGCATTGAAACGATGTAGCATTAATCAATACATCTTAATCATTCCTTTAATAAAAATTTAATTTATTTCACATCAATTGAGTCGATTGAAATGTATAATTTAACATAGCTATCTCTACATAGAAAAACTTTATTTTATGTGCTGAAAGGAAACCAGAACACATTAATTATTATGAATTACAAATATTCAGTCAAATTTCGAAATATGAAACTATCCATAAAAAATCACTTCAAATCCGATCCGATCCGAAGACCTAAAATATTAACCCGAATCTGACCCGATACGATCAAATCGCGTTCGGTTCGGATTGATAAATCTTCATTGCAATACAAACAACACTAATGTGGTGTTCACAAAATAACGCCGTCAAGGTGAGGCCGGTCAAACTCGTGGCATCGCATGTAATATATTCAATATTAAATTAATTTAGCTTCGACAAGACACATGGTCCACTAATTTCTGTTATTAACATGATCAAACGATATCTTTTGTTAATTAACAATGATTTACTGCTTCATATTAAAAAAGTTTCCGAATGGCGGATTTGAACTGACGACCCTCATATTGTGATGCCAGAGCATTTACCAATGAGCCACTGCCTTACTTATTATTATAGACGCTTTGACTGACCTCATCAACAAACCTACTGCTTCGACAACGTATTATTGAACAAGGCCGACACACGCGCGTGTAATTGAAAATCAAATTATATATATAATCTGAAAATATTATGATATGATAGTATATGAGCCTATATATTTTTGATCTTTGCAATCTCTGCAAGTATGCCTGTGATTTTCATGGCAGTCTATCAAAATACTAAGAGTTCGTTGAAAATAAAATTTTATAAGTAAAAAAAAGATCTGAAAAATTTGTCTGATAGTGGTTCTTGTTATCAAATTTTCCAAAATAATAGCATCAACATTCTTTTAAAAGGAAATAAAATTCTATAATAAATCGCTATACTAATTTGATATTGATATTATGTTACATCTTGTTGTCAATATTTCTACGCGCTATTTATAATACATTACAGATGTCGAATGAAAGGAAAGATGATTATGAATAAATTAATTATTTTGATAGAAAAACGAAAACAACTCATTTTGCCAGATTCGTGATATGCATATTTATTCAGAATTTATTGAAACGAACACGATGGTTTAAAGAGTTGAAATGTTTAGTGCAGCTTCAAAGATATAAAATACCACAGCCGATGGTAATAATTAAATGCTCATGTTATGATGTCTGACGAAAAGGATAATTTACTATGTAGAAAATGAATCTACTTTACCATGCATTTGATCACGATATGAAATGATCATTTTTGTCAGAATTATTTCGAATAAAAGACAATCTTTATTTTATTCTTATCGGGCGTACATTCTCCTTCGATAAAATATTGTTGTTAACTTATTATTGATTGGTGTATTAACTCAGAGAATCCGCTATTATGTATTTAAATGTTGTTCGGAGATTATGCCGCTCGTATAGTTTTTATTTGGATCTCATTTGGAAAATGGTAAGTTGTATTTTAATAAATATTGTTTGCTATGATCGATTATTTCATGCAACCTTTTCGCTTTTTATTTTTGTAACACAAGGTTTGTTACACTCATCCAAACTGTATTAACTATTTAAAAATGTTTTTAAATTATGTTTTTGTGCTTTTAAATTCAAAGCAAAATTTTTGAACGCTGAAAATATTATAATTATTATTATTTATCACAAATCATACGCTCAATTCAATTTAACTTTGTTAAATTTGATATACCTGAAATTTACTTTATTAAATGTTGATCAACGATAATAACAAGACACCGCTATTTTTATTCTCGAAACTGTAGTAACATACTGTGTCTTATTCGTATAGCAAGTCAACAAAATGAAATTTTAATTTTTATCGATGCCTATAATTCCTTCGTTAATTATGGAAGCAAAATCTGAAAATAAATGGCTGCCTGCTCAAAACCAAATGATTCATATTTTTATATTAAATAATAAATTATAGAAATACTTTTGTGCAATGCCTTGATTAATTCTAAACTCTATAATTTTAAACTGTAGACAGATAATCTATTCGAACTTTGAATATTTTTCGAATTGATCGAACGCCAACGTCATTTTGAAAATTCTTGCAAGTTAATTTGTTTTTATGCCCCGCGATAGATTATTCATTTCAAAACAGATTGTTTGCTCAGTGTTCTCACAAGTTATATATCAAAATAGCCTTTTTAAGAGTGAAATGTTTTGTATCTCGATTTTGGTAAAAGTAATGAACGGAATTTGGTTTCATTAATAAATTAAATTAAGACCTAAAGTCTCTTTAATTTCATAGCGTTTGTGCCGCGCTATATGTATTGCTGATATCAACACTACATGAAATAGGTCTACGTTTCTTTGATTTCAAAACATATTTTGTCTGGCCTAGTTATATTGGTAATTCAATGTAACTCAGTATTTCGTATTGTTTTAATTATCATAAAACTGATTCAGTTTTAAGTTTCACTTGTTCAAACAATTTACACGCAGCTTTTAAATTCAAAGCAAAATATTTTTGTTCTGGGGATTCCAATTTGACTTCGATTTGGCTGCCCGCTAGATTATCGACCTATGAAATTTTTCAAAATCTCTGAATTTTTTAATGCAAGGATACCAAATAAAATATCTGATGAAGTATATTATTTTAAAACAACGTCATAGACCCATACTTTTCATACAACAAATTTGTTACTGTACACGGTTATCTCGACACAAATGTTTGCATAATTTCCCGACAACGGATTATCCGTATTATATCGCCAGTAAGACGTACATAAGTCGCGGACAGACACAGAAATATCGAAATATCGAAATATAGAAATATAGAAATATAGAAATATTGTGATATATAAACAGACAGTATTATGTATATAAGTGATTATTATTATTATTATTATTATTATTATTATTATTATTATTATTATTATTATTATTATTATTATTATTATTATTATTATTATTATTATTATTATTATTATTATTATTATTATTATTATTATTATTATTATTATTATTATTACTATTATTATTATTATTATTATTATTATTATTATTATTATTATTATTATTATTATTATTATTATTATTATTATTATTATTATTATTATTATTATTATTATTATTATTATTATTATTATTATTATTATTATTATTATTATTATTATTATTATTATTATTATTATTATTATTATTATTATTATTATTATTATTATTATTATTATAATGTAATAATAATGAAATGAAGTCAAAGACTAAACATTCTTATTCTTATTCTTATTCTTATTATTATTATTATTATTATTATTATTATTATTATTCTTATTATTATTATTATTATTATTATTATTATTATTATTATTATTATTATTATTATTATTATTATTATTATTATTATTATTATTATTATTATTATTATTATTATTATTATTATTATTATTATTATTATTATTATTATTATTATTATTATTATTATTATTATTATTATTATTATTATTATTATTATTATTATTATTATTATTATTATTATTATTATTATTATTATTATTATTATTATTATTATTATTATTATTATTATTATTATTATTATTATTATTATTATTATTATTATTATTATTATTATTATTATTATTATTATTATTATTATTATTATTATTATTATTATTATTATTATTATTATTATTATTATTATTATTATTATTATTATTATTATTATTATTATTATTATTATTATTATTATTATTATTATTATTATTATTATTATTATTATTATTATAATGTAATAATAATAATGGAGTCAAAGACAAAGACAAAATTATTATTATATAAGTAAAGAAATAAAGAATAATAAAGAAATGAAACAGTGGAGTTTGATAGAAACCAGTTTCCAAAAGTTACTGATATCAAGTGGATCATGATACCAACAGTAGTAATGTTAATGGGGTTATTTATAATCCGCAATGACCTGAAATAGAGATTGAGGCTGTTTACAAATGTTCTGATGATGTCGTCAACAACACTATCTTTGTCTGCATTTTATGGATGTTGGTTAGGCCCTCCTTTTGAAAAATATATGGTATGCGTATAAATGACATCCATCTAACATCTAACTCAGCATGATCGATGTGAAACAGCTCTATAACCCTAACTGGATTGTAGCACGTGATTAATCGTAATGAATTCCTATTTGCAGGGTATCGTATAGCTGACTTGGCTAAAACAACATTGAGTCTCTGCGAACACAAAGTCTCAGCGAACACAACAACAGTCAAACTTTAACCGATTTATTATTCACATTTAAACACAGATATATTGCAGGATTCACATAGGATGATGAAGTTAAATTACACATAGAATACAAGTTCGCATATAAAAGAGATAACAGCTTGATGATTACAAATTACATTACACAACATCCCCCCTCTAAATTTAAGGAGTGGCAATTTACACTTTTAAAATCTTTAACAAGCAATTTCTAGCAACTTACGATAATACATTATTAAACAAAACCTTCAACGTTTCTTGAAAAATCCCTGCATGTTTCAGTCGTTTATAAAGTCCATTGCATGTTCCAGCATCTTCAATGTTGTCGTTGTATCTTTTAGCAGAGCTAGTTTAACATGCTTACTTTGTTGATATCCGTGCTTTTTTAGGTAGATTTAATTTCCTTGCTTCGTATCGTTGTGTTACTTGTTGGCCAGTCTGTCTTTGCAGAGGTGATTTTAAACGAGCAAAAATGACCGGCAGGCGCTACGCACTTAGGATCACGTGCACGCTTATTGTTATAACACCATGTTCATTGTTGACATGAATTTTATTACAAGTTAGGCCTGCGTATAACAATTGTTTCAAAGCGAGACGGTTGAATTACGCTAAGCATAGATTCAACTTGTGCTCGCAGCGGTCGCCGGTCAATTTTGCCCCTTTAACGTGTACTTCCCTTTGAAATCATCTCGCGCTTCGTTTCTTTCAAGAAGAGGTGATATTTAACTTGCTTTATACAGTATACTTCAGCTGTTTAGTTGAAGCCCAATAAGGGACGCCTAACTGATATATGGCTGACTTGCTATTATATACGCGACATTGAATCCCAGCGAATACAACCACGATCAATTTGGAACTGATTTATTATTCACATTTAAACACAGATATATTAGGCAGTCTTCAGACGTCGTTATTTACATGCACCGTGATTTCCTTTGTATGGCAACGCAGAATTGAAATCCGGCTTTCAATTCATTTTAGACGGCGTGATACTGCCGTGCTTTTGCAATTGACGTAGTGCGCAATTATTGAAAGTCAAATTAACTTTAACACAATCTCAGCTAGATTTAGCAGTATTTGAAGATGATGTCCGAGCGGCAACCATCGTCGACATTCGAGATTTTGCCATGCTAGACAAATTGCGTACTGATTTATACGTCACGCTTTTGTCAGGTCTCACCCGAAAATTAGCACTGTTTCTGAAAAGCACGACGTTTTAAGATTGCCTTGCAGGATTCACATAGGCTGATGACGTTAATTACACATGGAATACAAGTTCACATATACAAGAGATAACAGCTTGATGATTACAAATTAACATTACAAAACACAGGGTCACTAGAAACGACTCGACGGGTGAAAAACGTGATCGTGGTGAAGTCACAATGATTTAGAGTGTGCCTATACTGGAAGGATCGATGCTGCCTTTGACTTAATATACCTTGGTTCCATTAAACCAAATTTTTTTGAAATTTCGTTCCCAGGCTTCTATATTTCAAATTGATCTGTCAATGGAGAAGCTTGATTTATAAAGTTAATATTTTCTAACGCTGTGCTTCTATTTATTCAGTACAGTACAATCAATTACTTAATTGAAAAAGCAGGTAGTATTTGCAAATCAGCTGCTATAGGGTAATTAATCTTGGCAATTATTCTCTTTTTCATGACTTCAGCTATTTTCAATTCAGCGAGATAAACAGACGACAAATGAAAGACATTATATAGATGATGTGATTAAACTTGTGAGTATCCTATCGATTTCAATAGTATTTAGTGTAAGTATGAATTAGATGCATAATAATATATCTTTATGCTAATAGTATTGTCTGTTTGTAAATAAAATCTTTGGTTATTTGTGGTCTGTCCGCGGCTGATGTACGTCTCTGTGCCGAAATAAGACGGATGATCCGTTTTCGGGAAATTATGCAAGAAATTGTGTCGTATTTGTGTTATGAAATCATGATATTCTGACGTTGTTTTAAAGTAATGCAATTCCTTTTATATTTTATTTGACATCATTGTATTAAGAAATTTAGAAATTTATCAAAAAGTTCATAGGTTGATAGTCTGGTGGGTAGATAAAATCAAAGGAGAATTGAAATCTCCAGATGCATAACAATGTTTACATTAAGCAATTGTTGAATGAGGCTTCGCTTAATATTCAGAATTATTCTGACCTCAGTGGAAGTTATCTACATGATTTATTTTGAATAATATGCAAAGCCGAATTCAATAATTGCTTTAATATTATCTCAAAATTATTATAAAGAAAACCATTGTTAAAGAAAAACAAATGCGGGAGAAAGATATAATATTTTACTTTCTAATTTATGATTCCTAAATAATAGAACTTGAAAACTAGACTTTTATCAATAAAAAACGGTTCATGATATACAATCATAATTAGTTAAATAGATATACAATTAAATTAGTTTTCTTAGATTTTATCATTATGAGTTTCAAGTTCCATTATTTGGGAATAATAAATTACTAAGTTTGTAAAGTATTTTTTTTTCTGACAATATTTTCTCTGCCGATTGTTTTCTTACGATTTTCTTTCATAATTATTCATAATGTTGGTTGTTATGCGTACGTCAACTCTATCTCGCTAAGACTGGGTACTATAGGGAGAAAAATGCCAACAAATCAATATCTCAATTAAGATATGAGGCGTTTCAGCTCGAAATATCGTTTTCTTTTCAAATACTAAGAATTATCTCAGGGCTCTTAATCAATGGCAAAAAATAATGCTCCATGTCATTTGTCAGAGCTAAATATAATAAAAGGAGTCAAAGACTACACATTCATAATTGTTACTAACAGTTTCATTCTTACGCAATCATCAGACAAATAAACTAAATAATGAAAAACATACAGTTCCGCCTATATCGATTTACAAACCTGCAGTTATTGTTTAACAGAACAAAAGCTTTTGATGCTAGAAATAAATTGTATTGTTATTATTTCCTTTATCGCTGGTTAGTTATCATCTGCATATGTAAATTATAAAATATATGTTTTGTTTTCACGTATAAATAATTAGTTAGATAAAATTTATTGAAAGTGCCCTTATTGAAAGTGGCCATGACACAAATTTTGCCTATCAACCCATGATCAACCAAGGCACGAACGACCAATTACCAGCAACAAACGAAACAGGCGCACAAATATCACATGGTTTAATCTACCCAGTAATAAAAGTGTCAGAACAAACATCGGCCGAACATTTCTAAATCTTATTAAACAACACTTTCCAAAGTCGAACGAGTCAAGTAAAATATTCAACGCCAACAATATTAAAGTTAGCTACAGCTGCACCTCAAGCATGAAGACCATTATAACCAACCATAACAACGAAGTAATTAACAGAGGAAAAAAAATCAGCAGGCTGGTACTATAAACAATGCAACCGTAGCAGTGTAGGGTAAAATTGCCTTGCCCATTTAACAATGAGTGCCTCACAGAAAGCCTCGTTTACAAGACAAAAGTTACTATCCCAGAAAATGAGGAAGGTCAAAATTACAACGGTTTGATGGAGGAAACCTTCAAATAAAGATACCCGCAGCATATGATGTCATTCAAACACAGAAAATATATTAACAGCACATAACTTTCGAAATACATTTGGAGACTAAAATATAGGAAAGAAAAATACAAAATTGAATGGACCTGCCTAAGCTAAAGCGACAGCAATAAATCAAAAAATGCCATCTATGTCTAATTGAAAAGTACCATATCATTTGCGCTAAAGAAGATCTACTGAATAAAAAGTCTGAACTGATTTTCAAATGTAGACATGAAAATAAATTTTATCTAACTAATTATACATCCTTGAAAACATAACATATATTTTATAATTTACATATGCAGATGATAACAAACCAGCGACAATAGGAAATAATAACAATATAATTTATTTCTAGCATCAAAAGCCTTTGTTCTGTTAAATTGTAGGTTTGTAAATCGATATAGGCGGAACTGTATGTTTTTCATTAATTAGTGTATTTGTCAGATGATTGCGTAAGCATAAAACTATTAGTAACAGTATTAGTAATAGTACTAGCAATGAGTGTAGTCCATAATGGACCTTCTATGATAAAACTTTCAGATCACTTATAATTAAACAATTGACTAAGCTTTCTATCGCTGTATAATACGGAGTATGAACTCTGGAGGAGAACATGAGACACAATACGCATTGAAACGATGTAGCATTAATCAATACATCTTAATCATTCCTTTAATAAAAATTTAATTTATTTCACATCAATTGAGTCGATTGAAATGTATAATTTAACGTAGCTTTGTCTACATAGAAAAACTTTATTTTATGTGTTGAAAGGAAGCCAGAACACATTAATTATTATAAATTACAAATACTCAGTCAAATTTCGAAATCTGAAACTATCCATAAAAAATCACTTCAAATCCGATCAGATCCGAAGACCTAAAATATTAACCCGAATCTGACCCGACACGATCGGATCGCGTTCGGTTCGAATTCATAAATCTTTATTGCAATATATACAACACTAATGTGGTGTTCACAAAATAACGCCGTCAAGGTGTGGCCGGTCAAACTCGTGGCATTGCATGCAATATATTCAGCATTAAATTAATTTAGCTTCGACAAAACACATGGTCCACTAATTTCTGTTATTAACATGATCAAGCGATATCTTTTGTTAATTAACAATGATTTACTGCTTCATATTAAAAAAAAAATCAGAAAAATCGTTGATAAAAACTGCCGAATGGCAGATTTGAACTTACGACCCTGATTTTGTAATACCAGAGCATTAACCAATGAGCCAACCCCTTACATACTGTTGTACGCGCCTTGACTGTACTAATCAACAAACCTATTGCTTCGACAACGTATTACTGAACAAGGCGACAGCGCGTGTATTGATTTCAAACTATATATATAATCTGATAATATTATGATATGATAGTATATGAGCCTATATATTTTTGATCTTTGCAATCTCAGCAAGTAGGCCTGTGATTTTCATGGCAGTCTATCAAAATACTAAGAGTTCGTTGAAAATAAAATTTTAAAAGTAAACAAAAGATGTGAAATGTTGAACTCATAGTGCTTCTTGTTATCAAATTTTCCAGACTAATAGCATCAACATTCTTTTAAAAGGAAATAAAATTCTATAATAAATCGCTATACTAATTCGATATTGATATTATGTTACATCTTGTTGTCAATATTTCTACGCGCTATTTATAATACATTACAGATGTCGAATGAAAGGAAAGACGATTATGAATAAATTAATTATTTTGATAGAAAAACGAAAACAACTCATTTTGCCAGATTCGTGATATGCATATTTATTCAGAATTTATTGAAACGGACGCGATGGTTTATAGAGTGGAAATGTTTAGTGCAGCTTCAAAGATATAAAATACCATAGCCGATGGTAATATTTAAATGCTCATGTTATGATGTCTGACGAAAAGGATAATTTACTATGTAGAAAATGAATCTACTTTACCATGCATTTGATTACGATATGAAATGATCATTTTTGTCAGAATTATTTCGAATAAAAGACAATCTTTATTTTATTCTTATCGGGCGTACATTCTCCTTCGATAAAATATGGTTGTTAACTTACTATTGATTGGTGTATTAACTCAGAGAACCCGCTATTATGTATTTAAATGTTGTTCGGAGATTATGCCGCTCGTATAGTTTTTATTTGGATCTCATTTGGAAAATGGTAAGTTTTATTTTAATAAATATTGTTTGCTATGATCGATTATTTCGTGCAACCTTTTCACTTTTTATTTTTGTAACACAAGGTTTGTTACACTCATCCAAACTGTATTAACTATTTAAAAATGTTTTTGAATTATGTTTTTGTGCTTTTAAATTCAAAGCAAAATTTTTGAACGCTGAAAATATTATAATTATTATTATTTATCACAAATCATACGCTCAATTCAATTTAACTTTGTTAAATTTGATATACCTGAAATTAACTTTATTAAATGTTGATCAAAGATAATAACAAGACATCGCTATTTTTATTCTCGAAACTGTAGTAACATACTGTGTCTTATTCGTATAGCAAGTCAACAAAATGAAATTTTAATATTAATCGATGCCAGTATAATTCCTTCGTTAATTATGGAAGCAAATCTGAAAATAAAAGCCTTGCTGCTTAAAACCAAATGATTCGTTTTTTTATATTAAATAATAAATTATAAAAATACTTTTGTGCAATGCCTTGATTAATTCTAAACTCTATGATTTTAGACTGTAGACAGATAATCTCTTCGAACTTTGAATATTTTTCGAAATAGTCGAACGCCAACGCCAATTTGAAAATTCTTGCAAATTAATTTGTTTTTAAGCCCCGCGATAGATTATTCATTTCAAAACAGATTGTTTGCTCAGTGTTCTCACAAATTATGTATCAAAATAGCCTTTTTAAAAGTGAAATGTTTTATATCTCGATTTTGAGAAAAGTAATGAACGGCATTTTGTTTCATTAATAAATTAAATTAAGACCTCAAGTCTCTTTAATTTCATAGCGTTTGTGCCGCGCTATATGTATTGCTGATATCAACACTACATGAAATATGTCTACGTTTCTTTGATTTCAAAACATATTTTGTCTGGCCTAGTTATACTGGTAATTCAATGTAATTCAGTATTTCGTATTGCTTTAATTATCATAAAACTGATTCAGTTTCAAGTTTCACTTGTTCAAACAATTTACACGCAGCTTTTAAATTTAAAGCAAAATATTTTTGTTCTGGAGATTTCAATTTGAAGTCGATTTGGCTGCCCGCTAGATTATCGACCTATGAAATTTTTCAAAATCTCTGAATTTTTTAATGCAATGATATCAATAAAATATCAGATGAAGTATATTATTTTAAAACAACGCCATAGACCCATACTTTTCATACAACAAATTTGTTACTGTACACGGTTATCTCGACACAAATGTTTGCATAATTTCCCGACAACGGATTATCCGTATTATATCGCCAGTAAGACGTACATAAGTCGCGGACAGACACAGAAATATCGAAATATAGAAATATAGAAATATTGTGATATATAAACAGACAGTATTATGTATATAAGTGATTAGTTTGGTATAGTCTTTGACTCTTTTTATTATACGTATATATATATATATATATATATAGCAGCAGACAAGTACATGTTTCTGGCCATTAGCCTTCATCAGTACTGCTCAGTGAGCGAACAAGGAACTGACTTCAGTATATAACCCAAGTCAAGATGAGTTATAAATGTGGTGAAAAAATTCATCACATGAAAAAAACATCTGTGCCATACCAGAATGCTCAAACTACCGAAGTAGTGGGCAATGCATATCGCAAATAGTATAGACACATCCCAAGTCGATAGTGCTCAAAATTGCGCATGCGCAATTGAGACATACATAGCAGCAGACAAGTACATGTTTCTGGCCATTAGCCTTTATCAGTACTGCTCAGTGAGCGAACAAGGAACTGACTTCAGTATATAACCCAAGTCAAGATGAGTTATAAATGTGGTGAAAAAATTCATCACATGAAAAAAACATCTGTGCCATACCAGAGTGCTCAAACTACCGAAGTAGTGGGCAATGCATATCGCAAATAGTATAGACACATCCCAAGTCGATAGTGCTCAAAATTGCGCATGCGCAATTGAGACATACATAGCAGCAGACAAGTACATGTTTCTGGCCATTAGCCTTCATCAGTACTGCTCAGTGAGCGAACAAGGAACTGACTTCAGTATATAACCCAAGTCAAGATGAGTTATAAATGTGGTGAAAAAATTCATCACATGAAAAAAACATCTGTGCCATACCAGAGTGCTCAAACTACCGAAGTAGTGGGCAATGCATATCGCAAATAGTATAGACACATCCCAAGTCGATAGTGCTCAAAATTGCGCATGCGCAATTGAGACATACATAGCAGGGTTGGGAAAACAAAAACGAGGCAAAAAGCCAAACCGCTGACCGGAAAAATCCAGAAAAGGCCAAATGTCTCAAAAAAAATTTTCCTCGCTGCACTCGGAAAATTTTAAGTTTATCATTTCTTATCAATTCGTACAAATAGACATACAAAAACAACACATGATGTTGACAAAATTGCAAAGTGATTACATATTATACAAGTATTGAAAATTTGCAGTGAATTTAGTAAATTTGCAATTTTGAAATGCGGCTTATAAAGATGGTATATAATTAATTAAATATTTAATAGTTATATAAGGCCATATTACTATTCCTATACTCAATATCTATATGTAAAAATTTGTAAAGTACGATATCTATTAGCTATGATGTACTATTGTCACTATTATTTTTAAGAAAACCTATGTTTAAACTGCTCAAATTAAAATAAATCCAGCTGTAGGGTGCTATGGTTATCAATGTCGGCAGGATCAATAGTGTCTTCTTCGTTGTCAGCTGTCTTCCTCTGGTAATCATACATAAAACCAAATTTGTCGATCATTGTTTTTGTAACTTTTAAGTCTTTACAACATTTTTTGTTGAAATGAAGATTGGCTCGAATTCGTACTATAGAATCTAGGAGCTCAATTCCCATTCTGTTCCGCTGTTTTGTTTTCACTGCTGTGACGTATGAGAATACCCGCTCTGCAACAGCGTTACTTACAGGGAGGGAGAGGCAAGAAAGTGCATATTCAGATAATTCCTTGAATGTTTGAGTGCCAGCTGAATTTTTGTACCGATGAACCATTGACCAAAATTCAGCACTGTCAGATGGGATATTGCCTCCAAAAACGGCCTCTTCCTTCCAGTTCACAACTATCATTTTTCTATATTGTTCCTCTATAGTTGAATAGTTTGTGTTTAATAAATGAGGCAGTGGCAATTCATGAAATGGGAGACGTGTAGTATGACTTAAAACTAAATCGGGACTTAAGTAACATAGTTTCTTGAATACATTCCTTACATTAGGAAGTTTCTTTTCTACTTGCTTCAAGGCTTCAACTAAAAAGGCATAGCATCGTTCCTTAATAGTAGAAACAGCGGCCACAGAAGCTGCCGAATTATCATTAGCTGATAAATATTTTGCTACTTCAGCTAAAAATTTCCCGCCGAAATCAACATTGGCTAGTGGTAATAATCGTACTTTGTCTGGATAATAAATCCTTGACTTAAGGCTATCGTAATGTAGAGTAAGTTCGTTCTCCATTAATGCAGGGTCAGCGTTAGTTGCTTGGAAAAAAGAGTTTACCCTTTCAAATTCAGTAACTATCGGAGATGTAAAATGAAAGTATAAAAAATTGATAGGATCCGATAACATCTCATAGAGTAGGCGGGCTTTATACCTTACTTGCTGTGTTGAGCCAGTTTCAGCGCACATAAAATATGCCTTCAGCTCTTCCCAATTAAACAATAAGTTCAGAAGAATTTTTCCTCTGACAAGCCAACGGGTAGCGCAAAACTTTTGAAAAGGCATTGGCGTTCCTTGAATTGCATTAGCACCTTCTGCATTGATAACGTCAAACAAATCTTTATATGCCTCCCTCCGAATAATGCTTTTAGAAAACCATTTAGGTATCTCTCTTAGCAGAAAACCAAGGTTTGATGGTAATTTTTCAAAGGCATGTTGTATACAGAGGCTCAATGAATGACATATACATTTAACTTGTATGCAATCAGGAGATGCTAGTTTAATTCTGCTCCAGAGGGAATTGTTCTCTCCAACCATAGCAGCTGCACCATCTGAGCCATATCCTATACAATCAGATAAGGTAAGGTCCATTGACTGCAGCCATTCTTTTAATGATGTAAATAGCTCTTCCCCAGTTGTACCAATCACAGGCATAAGTGCACCAAACGATGTTCCGATAGAATTTGACTGTTCATCAAAAAATCGCACAACAATCGCCATATTCTTCAGGGCTGAAACATCAGTCGATTCGTCAATTAATACCGAATATTTTTTTCCAACTAATTTGTCTTTTAACTCCTCCTTGAATGTTTCGGCAACAACTTTGGTAATAACCTTTGTGCATTTATTTCTATGCAGCTTCATATCTCCGGCAACGCCTTTTTTGTTGCCATCCTTGACAATCTCTCCTATGTGATCAATGCTGCTCACAGCTGCGTGACAAGCAATGGCTACAGCCATTTTTATTTCAAATGTCTTTAACTGATCGGACATCAACGTTGGAGTCATCATTGTGTGCAATGACCTAGTTGAATTAATCGAGCTAACAGTTTTCTTATGCTTATCGGTTTTTTCGTGATTTTGCAAATTTGAGATTTTTGGCAACATCGTAACACGGCATAATTTACAAAAAGCACTTTCAGTGCCATCAGGAGCTTGCTTCACCCATGCAAATCTATTCTCCCAAGACTTACTGTATTTTCTTCCGCTTTCATACCTTCCTTTCCACTTTGACATAACTGAATTTCAATAAAATAAACCTCTTTGTTCTAACTGTATATATATTAAGCAGTGTAATCACGGTAAACTACATCAGTGTAGCTGATATTGATCGTGGATTACTGTATGGCATATCGTAACGTTTAGCACTTATATATGCGGTTTATGCGGAACTGATGCATATGCAATTAATGACTATTAATGACGATGCTTATTTGGTTTGTCAGTCATTTCAGTCAGTCAGTCATTTGGCTTGTTAGTCATTTCTTTGAAACGATAATTTTTTCCGGCAGTCTATTCTTCTGACGCCGCAGAATTTTTTACATCTAATCATTTTACATTCATTCAAAAATGACAAAAATACTGTTAACGGCATTAACTATCTTGGTTCAAAATTATTATTGCATTTAAATATAACTATTACCAATAGCAGCTTCACATTCTTTACAACATTTCTAGAAATCGTATAATTCAACATGGAAGTTGAAATAATTGAGAATATTAATCAAAGCGGTATTTATGCTATTATAGCGGGCTATTTCAGAAATATACACTGTATGCTTTCTATTCTATTTTCTATTCATTGGTCTATTGTGTAAAAAATGTTGACATAACTCACGTCAAATTGGAACACAATAGACTAGACACACGCGGAAGTTTTGTGGTCAAGTCAAATGAAGATGTCATTGCTATATGCTCTATGTAACATATAGGGTATAGGGGAACACCCTGTTATTCTGTGACGTACACAAATTTGAACACGTCACAAGCAATAATTTGAATTGACTGATCTATAAGTCCCGCTTTGATATACCGCACTTTGACGAGCGGTAAGCGGTCACTTACCAACATATCAAAATCCTAAAAGTAAAAGTGAGACTTGAGCAAGTTAATAATTTGAGCTGCATGGCAGAGAATCGACAGAATTCGAACTGATGTAAAAAATTAAGAAGAAATTGTTCAAAAAGGCCAAAAAAGGCCAATTTTTAAGGAAAAGCCAAACGTCAACTTCTGAAGCCAAAAGACTAAAAAAAAATCCAAATTCGTCAAATTTGGCTTCAAAAAATCCAAATTAACAACCCTGATACATAGCAGCAGACAAGTACATGTTTCTGGCCATTAGCCTTCATCAGTACTGCTCAGTGAGCGAACAAGGAACTGACTTCAGTATATAACCCAAGTCAAGATGAGTTATAAATGTGGTGAAAAAATTCATCACATGAAAAAAACATCTGTGCCATACCAGAGTGCTCAAACTACCGAAGTAGTGGGCAATGCATATCGCAAATAGTATAGACACATCCCAAGTCGATAGTGCTCAAAATTGCGCATGCGCAATTGAGACATACATAGCATATATATAGAGACATACATATATATATATATATATATATATATATATATATAATTAAATTAATTGGAAAAACACAAAAAATCAAACATTCATTTTTGCTACTTCAAGTTTCACGACTATAAGTGATCATCAGGTAATCTAATCTGATCTAATCTAAGATTAGATTGCCTGATAATCGCTTTATAGGCGTGAAACTTGAAGTAGCAAAAATTAATGTTTGATTTTTTGTGTTTTTCCAATTAATTTAGTTATATATAGCTCTTCATTTACAAATATCATTGAGCACTATGAAAACAGTACAGACAACATAAGCTAATATATATATATTTATTGAAGTTTTAGTCTATTGTTGTTCTACGGTTACTTTATCTATTGTGTTTTTGTATCCTTATAGTTCTTACGGTAAAACTTATTCTCGTGCCTGCATATTCAAACCTATCAGGCAAATTGTTTACTATTGATAACCTGGTCATTCAAACTTGAAATTCTTGTTTTCAGATTGTATCTAACAATCATGGCCACGGTTCAATATATTTATGTATATTTCCTTGCTATCTTCCTCACCATTATTACTGCAAGGACTGTGAAGAGACTTGAGCATAAAATCAGTCACAAAGTTCTCTACAGCAAAACAAACACTTTCGATGGTCTATCACCTGTTCAATGCAGTCTGAAATGCGCCATGAAAAAAGATGAGTGTCAATTTATCATAAGAGTTAGATCTTCTGATAATGAAATGCCCACATGTCAGTTAGCAAAACGATTTGATGGCCCTCTCATAACTGATGTCCTAGAGAGACAAACTGACGACGACATTCAAACATCAGTGAGTATAAAAAAATCTCATGCCTGTAACAGGTATCTATTTACATTTCAGTTCATATTTATAGTCACTTCGGAAACATCTGAGAAACGAGTGAAAATTATAAATGACAATCATACCCCAAATCCATGCCTCAATTCTTTCTATTGTAGTACACTTGAATTATTTCCAGAGCTCCGTAAAATTCTTGAATCAATCTTGCATTTCATTAACCTGGTTGGACTTCTGTGGAATTATTTAAAACGGTTAAACCAAACTTCGCTTGATAGAACACCCAATGATCAGAATATATTCACAGATGGCTATACTCATGACAATGGAGCAAACTCATTATAGATTTATTTGACAACTGGTTACAAAGACACTTAATTAATAATACCAAACATATTATCTTCCACTGTGATGTAGCTGAGTATTGAGCTACTGACATTGAGCTATTCGTCCCCTTGCCCATCCCTTGTTAGAAAATCTGTAGAGAACTTCAAACGGAGTCATAAGTTCTGATTGTTGAAACAAGACAATTCCCGGGAGGGTACTTCCATATAGGCGCTATACGTGGATGTGCCATTATTTTTGGGAATGACTTTTTTTGGCACAATGCTGGAAATGTTGTGGTATCAAATATCCAATTCTGGAATTCTGCAGTGAAGCTTCCGGTTTCAAGCTGTGAAAACCGAAAATTCTCCAACTGTGATGCACCAGAATGGCATTTTTCATGAAAAATGCCAGGAAATAATACATTTCTTTTGCATTTTTGGGGTATGGTTTTGAGCAAAACTGCAATTTTGGGATACTAGCGGGATTTCTAAAATGGCACAGCCCCGTACAAAAGGGTATTGAAGTACTCCCCGGAAGATGATTATAGTAAACTTTTCCAATATTTTTTGTCATTATCTTGCAGGAGCTTTCGAGAGTAATCAATCCAGGTATGTCTACCTTCGTGAGTCTGATACGGACTCTGATAAAGTCTTAGCGCCTTTCGCTCTGGAATCGGTGTGAATGAAACAAAATCATTTGGGATAAAGATGAATTATCAAATATAGGATATTAGTATTATTCCAAAATTCCTTTATCTCTCAATAAATAGTTGCTTGCTGTTATTTTGCAAGCCATACTTTTCGCTTTTGGTAAAGTTTATAACATAATATTCAATTTTAATATGCAATACGGAAGAGTTGAGCGGAAATGAAAACAGGGATATATTGGAACTTAGTAGACGTTTTCAATTGGCATACGACATGAGCACGTTTGCTTTGATAATCAAGTCTACTAGAATATATTTCTATATTACACTATACTATTTAACGCTGTATTATAATAATTTGATTCGATCAATCTGATTGGTTTAGATTTTGATGCCAAGTCGCAATAGCAAAATTATAAATCGAAAACACAATCGATCCTACAATTCGAACTTGATAATACGTATGAGAATTTCCAATTTGATCAGGAGTTTTCAAACACATTTCATGAGCAAGAAAGTCATGTAAATGCTTGTAAAAGTTTTGCTGGTTACAATACAATGCAATTGGCGCACAGTTTCCTATGAGCTATTGATATTGTGTGCACTCGTGTCACTTCAGAAAAAAACTCTTAATATATAGAGATAAAACTCAAACTGCTTAATTAATACTATGGTATGGAAATTGATGATTGCCTTATAAATCGATAGATTTTGCGGCTTTAAATCTGAGCTTTTTGTTAAATCTACTTCCAGAAAATTTTGATTTGAGTTTCAAAGTTTAATCTTTCTAAAGACCTTTACAGTTACAAATTCAGATAAATTTACTTACGGAACTTCATTATCAAAATAAAGAATATTGTTCGAAATAAATATTTTAAGAAAATTCTATAAAAACGATGAGGTCACGATGAACAGATTAACGATGTTCATATTTTTTTCTCTACTTCAGAAGGACTATATTATTTAACAGAAGCTTGCTTGATAAACATTTGATAGAAAAAACAATTGGTGATAACATAGTTAATCTTTCGTTTTGCACGACGTTCAATCGCGACTTGTGATCATTTCAAGTGAACTAAAAAGTTAATGAAAAACCTAACCTTATTATACCTATTTTGAAAATTTTGGAAGTGAAATGTGAAATCTATGGATCAGGACAGTAAAATTCTTCAAAAATAAATACATTACTAAAGACTTATGTTACATGTTCAATGTGGACTTCAACCTGCGAATGAAAAGCATCTCATGAATGAGGCAATCGGCTTTATTCGAGCAGTGTCTTAAAACAGTGAAACATTTCGAACAATCACGGGATGTTAGTTTGTGTTGTTGGCTTTTTTCGCTGAGAGCAATGATTTTAAACGCTCTTTGTTGATCTCAGCCGCGACACTGCAGATCAATTTCAACAGATTTCATGGCAGATTGGTCTTGATTGTCAATGCCCAACAATGCGCCACAGCTACTCACAATGCAATTTCCTCTAGACCATTCCACCCACCATCCTCAGATGGTACTCATTTGATGTTTCAGATAAAGTCAAGGCTGAGTTGACCTTAGGGGGATTTGAACCACGGTCGATCAGAAATGATCCGATCTGAAGTTCGGTTGCTCTGCCATCTGAGCTAATCCTCCTCTATAAATTTTGTCCAACTGCGTATGTTTGGTGTTCTATAATACT
The DNA here is from genome assembly GCA_916610825.1 of Haliclystus octoradiatus. Taxonomy (NCBI): domain Eukaryota; kingdom Metazoa; phylum Cnidaria; class Staurozoa; order Stauromedusae; family Haliclystidae; genus Haliclystus; species Haliclystus octoradiatus. The sequence goes on along the minus strand of OU744454.1, from coordinate 13,007,439 downwards.
GTTTATGAAATCCGAAATCGAATCCCAATTTTCAATATTGCTTATGGTTGGCTGATAGGATGGTTGGAAGAATTTGTCACAAGCGTACAAAGCAGTATGCTAGCAAAACTCAAAATCAATGAAAGAAACAACATTTGTATTAACTTACCTAAATGGATTTCTTAAAAACTAGACCATGATGGTTTAAATAGCATCAATAGCGTTAGTATACAGATCAGCTAGGGACTTTGTACAATTTAACTGGGTTGTTAAGTATCCAAATCCAAGTATTCACGTGACATCAAAAACATAGAAGAATTGATTTGTTTATCAGTATTTAATCCAATGTGATTATACTTTTAAACGTTATAATTCCTTCGTTTATTTCTGCACGCTCTCGTATTTTAATAGTGGAAATACCCAATAACATTTGGAACCCGAGAAATTGGAATTGAACTCACAACTCTCTGATTATTATGCTTCTCCATGTTAATAGTAGCTGGAGGGTGGTCAGCATGGCAAACTAGTGGCCAGTGTACTGTGACATGTGGCGGAGGAGAAGAAGAGGAGATTCGCTCGTGCAATGTCCCGGAACCATCTGATTTTGGACCAGAATGTGAAGGTGACAGTGAAAGGACTGTTATTTGCAAATCAAATGCCTGTCCAGGTAAGCTTTTGTTACTGTATGCTGAGTTTTCTTGTATTTAGTATTGCATCACGTTTTCTTTAATAGAAAGCTAGACAAACACAGCCTGTAGTTTCCCATTAATAATAATAATAATAATAATAATAATAATAATAATAATAATAATAATAATAATAATAATAATAATAATAATAATAATAATAATAATAATAATAATAATAATAATAATAATAATAATAATAATAATAATAATAATAATAATAATAATAATAATAATAATAATAATAATAATAATAATAATAATAATAATAATAATAATAATAATAATAATAATAATAATAATAATAATAATAATAATAATAATAATAATAATAATAATAATAATAATAATAATAATAATAATAATAATAATAATAATAATAATAATAATAATAATAATAATAATAATAATAATAATAATAATAATAATAATAATAATAAACAACTGATAATTATTTATAGTTGGTATTATAAACTGGCAAGTAATAAAAAGTGAAAGGCAAATAAAGTTAATATTTGTAGAGTCATATATAATTTCATTGAGTTACTGTTTCATGCAGCTTCTCATTTAATCAAAATAAATCAAATGGCTTGCAGGAGAAATATCTGAGCCAGTAAACAAACAGGTTTAAAGTGTATAGAAATATTTTTCACAAATTAACAATTCAAAAACTATTTGCCTAACTTTTAACTTTTACAGTATTGATAACTGTGAAAACATAACATAACATAGCATAGCATAACTTCATTTCATTAATACATCCCCTCATCCTTTTATGGCCAACTTCTGCAACTTCCTAAATATAACTATAAGCACTAAATTCCTGGCATAGAGAGGCTTTCAATAAACTACCAAACGAAAACATAGGCTAAACAAATTAAACCACTAAAATTCAAATAATTAAACCATTTCTCCATATGAGAGTTAGCAACGTTAGATAGTCAGTTAGCTAAAAAGTTATCATAAATTCAATAATCCGCTCTTTTGAATAGGCAATTAGCAAACATTTAGTCAATAAATCTTTCTTTGTTACATTCTTTCTTCACGTTCACGGCTTTTTACGAAATTCTTAAAATTATAGGTAAAAAACATTTACTTTCCTTTTCAAGATTTTCCAGTAAGTTTTCCATAATGAATAACACACATAAGAACATAGCAAATATTGTTTAAAGATAAGAATCAAGTATTATGTAAAAAACGATGTTAAGCATCCATTCTTTTAATTCCCAGAAGAGAAATCCCAGAGAAATATATATTTCTTGATATCAATATCAATTTTTCCTTTCAGCTTTTAGTTGATTTAAAAAAGGCAAGTGTACAGCTCTCGACTCAGCCTTCTTCCTGTGACGTAGCGAAAATAGGAGCATTACATACTATATCATGGATTGTAAAGATCAGAAAATGCTCTGAAAAAACATCCCCAACAATCACAAATCGGGCTGGCTATGTTCTAAACCAAATAGTTTATACTTTCCGTGAACTATGCTCTGATAGCACCTAGAGAGGCATGTAAGGAGAAAACTCAAAGGCGAAAATGACTCTCCGGGGCGGCTTGTAATTTTCTGATGCATTCTCGTTTTCTCTTTACGTGCCTCTCGTGGTGCTATCAGAGCATAGTTCACGGAAAGTATGAACTATTTGTTTAGTATGAATGTCATGGCCTTGTTTCATCAGAAGTTCAAATAAATGCAACTTAATTATTATGTTTCTGAGGAAATCAAATCATTGTCATGTCCAAAAAGTCACAAAAAACTATGAATTATAACTCAGTGAGGATAGCGAGCAAACACAGAGAATTATGTGATGTGATAGCACTCTTTTCGCTTAGAGATCTCTTAAAAACCCTAGTAAATGCTTCAAGTGTATCAATATCTCTATCTCCAAAAATAAATAAAATTCAAGCTTTGGAATGTAACTGAATGTTTGTACTTCCTATATTTTATAGCTTATTTCCTGCCACGTAAAACATGTAAAATATAGCGATTGGCTACAAATGCCTGTAATTTTGGACATAATGATAATTAGGAAGCTAAATATTATCACTGCATGCTCTGATATCTAAATATAAATTGATTCGCAAATCATTCAATATCCTCATCTTAAATTGCTATTTGTGAATAATAAAGGATTATATAGCTAAGAATCCCAACAATCAAATCATTTTCATGGTAGAGATAACTTATGATTTGAATACATGAATGGTATGATCAATTTTACCCTTGCATTATAGTTAATGGAGCATGGTCACCATGGGAAGAATCTGGAGTATGCAGCTTAACTTGTGGAGGAGGAGAACAACAGAAAAATCGTTTATGTAACGATCCTACTCCAGCCTATGGGGGGTTGGACTGCGCTGGAGATGATCAAAGAACAGAACTATGCAATAATAGTGCATGTCCAGGTAAATTGATATTAATAATAACAGCTCTTCCAAATAGATTCACACCTAGATACTACATCATCAACAATCTGTAAGCATGATAATAAAATGCTGACAATGATAATTTTGTTGACGAAATCATCAGAACATTTGTAATCAGCCTCAGTTTTTTTTTCAGGTCATTGCAGATTATATATAACCCCGCTAACATTAATAATAATAATAATAATAATAATAATAATAATAATAATAATAATAATAATAATAATAATAATAATAATAATAATAATAATAATAATAATAATAATAATAATAATAATAATAATAATAATAATAATAATAATAATAATAATAATAATAATAATAATAATAATAATAATAATAATAATAATAATAATAATAATAATAATAATAATAATAATAATAATAATAATAATAATAATAATAATAATAATAATAATAATAATAATAATAATAATAATAATAATAATAATAATAATAATAATAATAATAATAATAATAATAATAATAATAATAATAATAATAATAATAATAATAATAATAATAATAATAATAATAATAATAATAATAATAATAATAATAATAATAATAATAATAATAATAATAATAATAATAATAATAATAATAATAATAATAATAATAATAATAATAATAATAATAATAATAATAATAATAATAATAATAATAATAATAATAATAATAATAATAATAATAATAATAATAATAATAATAATAATAATAATAATAATAATAATAATAATAATAATAATAATAATAATAATAATAATAATAATAATAATAATAATAATAATAATAATAATAATAATAATAATAATAATAATAATAATAATAATAATAATAATAATAATAATAATAATAATAATAATAATAATAATAATAATAATAATAATAATAATAATAATAATAATAATAATAATAATAATAATAATAATAATAATAATAATAATAATAATAATAATAATAATAATAATAATAATAATAATAATAATAATAATAATAATAATAATAATTTTTATCAGAATCTTCTTGGTGATAATTTTGGTACAAAATAACAACACAACTAAATTTGCACAACGTTTCGACTGATTGACTTCAGCCATTCTCAAGTGAATGTTTTTTATTATTAATTAAGATATATTTATACATAAAAATGTTTGCCCCTTGAGGGTAAAGTTACATCAAGAAAAATATTTACAATTATATGAGATCTATATCAGTGACAACAGTAACTATGGTAACTAGCCTATAGATATGAAATGCATGCAGTTATTTGAAAACTTTGGCCCGGATGGAATCGCCCTGAACGTTTAATGTTGGTTTCAGTTCTTGAATTGCCAGCATTTCATTCACGAGACAATCGAATTTATTTTTGCACTTTTTTATTATTCTAAAATGTTTTTCAAATTGATCAGTAGATATTCCGTGCTCTTGACGGACGTGTGTACCAAGGTTACTTTTGTTATGTTCATCTATGCGTTCATATAAGTGCCGGCATGTATAGCCAACATAGTCTGCTTCGCACAGACCACATTTAAAATGATATATGACACATTGCTGGGTTAACAAATCTGGCTTCTCCTCACGGGTACGCAAGTCATCGTTGAGCTTCTTACTTTTAAAAATAGCATTAAACTTTACACTTATTTTACAATTTAAACGGTAAAGTTCTTTTCTTGTTTCATCACATGAATGTTGGTCTTTAAAAGGTAAAACTATACTAACATATTTTAAATTATCGTCTGGTAAAACTGGAGAATTAAAATCATTACTTAGCATTTTATTTAAAATAGAATTAAAAACACGGGGCGGATACTTAAGTTTACTAAAAATGTTAAAAAGTACTTTACATTCAATATTAAAATCAGCTTCAGAGGAACAAAGACGATGCGCTCTGTGAAGCATTGTCTTCAAAATACCGGTTTTATACCTTTGGTCCACATGACTCTGATAATGTAAAAGAAGTCCTTTGTTTGTTGTTTTTCGATGTACACTTGTTGATATTTCTGTGCCGGTATTGGTCATTTTGATTCCAAGAAAAGGTAGATTTTTGTTTTCCTCTAACTCAATCGTGAAGTTTAATGAGGAGTGTGCTGCATTCAGAATTGATAATAAGTTTTCTGCTTCTTTTCTATTGTTGACAATTGCCAAGGTGTCATCTACATAGCGCCAGTAGAACTCTGGTAATTTATTAGATTCTGATAAAATTTTTTCAATATTGGACATAAATACATTAGCTAACAAAGGTCCCAATGGTGATCCCATTGCCACTCCATCTGACTGTTCATACAGCTCACCATCGAATTGAAACAATTGATCTTTGGTACTGATCAATAATAGGTCACGCAGATCATCAGGCGTTAAATTCAAGGAATACTTTTCATTGAACCAATTGTTAGAAAATGCATCCGTAACCAAAATTTCAATTGTTTCCAGTAGGGGGACGTTGGTAAACAGAGCACTCACGTCAAAAGAGACCATAATACTACCTTTTCGGAATTTTACGTTGCGTATTTCTTCGCTAAAATTTAATATATCTAATATTGTAAAACTATTGATAGCCAAAGGTTTGAGCTTGTCATCTAGCCATTTTGCCAAAAGAAAGTTATAAGATCCCACTGCCGATAGAACTGGTCGCATTTGTAAGTTAGTTTTATGTGTTTTTGGTAGGCCATATAAATGTGCTAGCCGAGAGCCTTTAGGACAAAGTTTTGTTGCTATTTCTTCTGGTAAAATTTTTTTTATACATTTATTTACCATTCTTTCTTTATAAAGGAGAGGGTGGGGATGTTTTGCAGGCCTCCCTCTACGTTTTTTATTCGGGTCTACAAAGGTAAATTTATCTCGTTTGTCAATCGATGCTTCCATCAATAGTCTATTATAATGTTCTTTGTTCATAATGACGATACCATTACCCTTATCCGGCTTAGTTATTACAATGTTCTTATTGCGTTTTAAAGATGATATTGCTCGTAGTAAAGACTTGGGTGGTTTCTGTCCTTGTAAACGGCAGTAATTCAAGGCAATAGACTTGAGCGTAGATGCTGTGATATCTTTCTCGTCAGATGGTAAATATCTTTCTGCCCTGAAGTATGCCTTCTCAAACTCAGCCTTCGTGTCAATTTCGTCCCTACGCGTTGATCGTCTTGGTAACGAGAAATCTAGCCCTCTCGACAATACTAATTTTTCAAAAAAGTTCAATGAGTAATCTGACAAGTTATTAATGTGTTGATCAACATCTGTTGTATTATTTATTAGCCGGCTTAATTTCTTGCCATGTTTTCTTGTTAATGACTGATACTTTCGCTCTCTCATAATACTTAAGGCCTTTAAAATTGATAAATACATGATTGTGGTGAATTTCTCTTTTATATCTACGAATAGACCATTTACCTCTAGTTGGAATTTTTTCAGTTCCCTTGTTCTCACTTTGATTTCTTCTTTGATGATATTCATCTGATAACTTTCCGTAGAATCTTTCCATTTTTTTGACTTTACACTCTCTACTCTGGCAAATGTTGGTGTAACGCCAAAGTTTAAACAGAGTCGTAAATATTCTAGACCAGTTTCACAACTGACTAGGTGGTTGCTACACTTTTCTAATCTCCGGAAAAGTAGTAACTGATTGTTGCGTTTTATAATATTTATCAGAATCTTCTTGGTGATAATTTTGGTACAAAATAACAACACAACTAAATTTGCACAACGTTTCGACTGATTGACTTCAGCCATTCTCAAGTGAATGTTTTTTATTATTAATTAAGATATATTTATACATAAAAATGTTTGCCCCTTGAGGGTAAAGTTACATCATGAAAAATATTTACAATTATATGAGATCTATATCAGTGACAACAGTAACTATGGTAACTAGCCTATAGATATGAAATGCATGCAGTTATTTGAAAACTTTGGCCCGGATGGAATCGCCCTGAACGTTTAATGTTGGTTTCAGTTCTTGAATTGCCAGCATTTCATTCACGAGACAATCGAATTTATTTTTGCACTTTTTTATTATTCTAAAATGTTTTTCAAATTGATCAGTAGATATTCCGTGCTCTTGACGGACGTGTGTACCAAGGTTACTTTTGTTATGTTCATCTATGCGTTCATATAAGTGCCGGCATGTATAGCCAACATAGTCTGCTTCGCACAGACCACATTTAAAATGATATATGACACATTGCTGGGTTAACAAATCTGGCTTCTCCTCACGGGTACGCAAGTCATCGTTGAGCTTCTTACTTTTAAAAATAGCATTAAACTTTACACTTATTTTACAATTTAAACGGTAAAGTTCTTTTCTTGTTTCATCACATGAATGTTGGTCTTTAAAAGGTAAAACTATACTAACATATTTTAAATTATCGTCTGGTAAAACTGGAGAATTAAAATCATTACTTAGCATTTTATTTAAAATAGAATTAAAAACACGGGGCGGATACTTAAGTTTACTAAAAATGTTAAAAAGTACTTTACATTCAATATTAAAATCAGCTTCAGAGGAACAAAGACGATGCGCTCTGTGAAGCATTGTCTTCAAAATACCGGTTTTATACCTTTGGTCCACATGACTCTGATAATGTAAAAGAAGTCCTTTGTTTGTTGTTTTTCGATGTACACTTGTTGATATTTCTGTGCCGGTATTGGTCATTTTGATTCCAAGAAAAGGTAGATTTTTGTTTTCCTCTAACTCAATCGTGAAGTTTAATGAGGAGTGTGCTGCATTCAGAATTGATAATAAGTTTTCTGCTTCTTTTCTATTGTTGACAATTGCCAAGGTGTCATCTACATAGCGCCAGTAGAACTCTGGTAATTTATTAGATTCTGATAAAAATTTTTCAATATTGGACATAAATACATTAGCTAACAAAGGTCCCAATGGTGATCCCATTGCCACTCCATCTGACTGTTCATACAGCTCACCATCGAATTGAAACAATTGATCTTTGGTACTGATCAATAATAGGTCACGCAGATCATCAGGCGTTAAATTCAAGGAATACTTTTCATTGAACCAATTGTTAGAAAATGCATCCGTAACCAAAATTTCAATTGTTTCCAGTAGGGGGACGTTGGTAAACAGAGCACTCACGTCAAAAGAGACCATAATACTACCTTTTCGGAATTTTACGTTGCGTATTTCTTCGCTAAAATTTAATATATCTAATATTGTAAAACTATTGATAGCCAAAGGTTTGAGCTTGTCATCTAGCCATTTTGCCAAAAGAAAGTTATAAGATCCCACTGCCGATAGAACTGGTCGCATTTGTAAGTTAGTTTTATGTGTTTTTGGTAGGCCATATAAATGTGCTAGCCGAGAGCCTTTAGGACAAAGTTTTGTTGCTATTTCTTCTGGTAAAATTTTTTTTATACATTTATTTACCATTCTTTCTTTATAAAGGAGAGGGTGGGGATGTTTTGCAGGCCTCCCTCTACGTTTTTTATTCGGGTCTACAAAGGTAAATTTATCTCGTTTGTCAATCGATGCTTCCATCAATAGTCTATTATAATGTTCTTTGTTCATAATGACGATACCATTACCCTTATCCGGCTTAGTTATTACAATGTTCTTATTGCGTTTTAAAGATGATATTGCTCGTAGTAAAGACTTGGGTGGTTTCTGTCCTTGTAAACGGCAGTAATTCAAGGCAATAGACTTGAGCGTAGATGCTGTGATATCTTTCTCGTCAGATGGTAAATATCTTTCTGCCCTGAAGTATGCCTTCTCAAACTCAGCCTTCGTGTCAATTTCGTCCCTACGCGTTGATCGTCTTGGTAACGAGAAATCTAGCCCTCTCGACAATACTAATTTTTCAAAAAAGTTCAATGAGTAATCTGACAAGTTATTAATGTGTTGATCAACATCTGTTGTATTATTTATTAGCCGGCTTAATTTCTTGCCATGTTTTCTTGTTAATGACTGATACTTTCGCTCTCTCATAATACTTAAGGCCTTTAAAATTGATAAATACATGATTGTGGTGAATTTCTCTTTTATATCTACGAATAGACCATTTACCTCTAGTTGGAATTTTTTCAGTTCCCTTGTTCTCACTTTGATTTCTTCTTTGATGATATTCATCTGATAACTTTCCGTAGAATCTTTCCATTTTTTTGACTTTACACTCTCTACTCTGGCAAATGTTGGTGTAACGCCAAAGTTTAAACAGAGTCGTAAATATTCTAGACCAGTTTCACAACTGACTAGGTGGTTGCTACACTTTTCTAATCTCCGGAAAAGTAGTAACTGATTGTTGCGTTTTATAATATTTATCAGAATCTTCTTGGTGATAATTTTGGTACAAAATAACAACACAACTAAATTTGCACAACGTTTCGACTGATTGACTTCAGCCATTCTCAAGTGAATGTTTTTTATTATTAATTAAGATATATTTATACATAAAAATGTTTGCCCCTTGAGGGTAAAGTTACATCATGAAAAATATTTACAATTATATGAGATCTATATCAGTGACAACAGTAACTATGGTAACTAGCCTATAGATATGAAATGCATGCAGTTATTTGAAAACTTTGGCCCGGATGGAATCGCCCTGAACGTTTAATGTTGGTTTCAGTTCTTGAATTGCCAGCATTTCATTCACGAGACAATCGAATTTATTTTTGCACTTTTTTATTATTCTAAAATGTTTTTCAAATTGATCAGTAGATATTCCGTGCTCTTGACGGACGTGTGTACCAAGGTTACTTTTGTTATGTTCATCTATGCGTTCATATAAGTGCCGGCATGTATAGCCAACATAGTCTGCTTCGCACAGACCACATTTAAAATGATATATGACACATTGCTGGGTTAACAAATCTGGCTTCTCCTCACGGGTACGCAAGTCATCGTTGAGCTTCTTACTTTTAAAAATAGCATTAAACTTTACACTTATTTTACAATTTAAACGGTAAAGTTCTTTTCTTGTTTCATCACATGAATGTTGGTCTTTAAAAGGTAAAACTATACTAACATATTTTAAATTATCGTCTGGTAAAACTGGAGAATTAAAATCATTACTTAGCATTTTATTTAAAATAGAATTAAAAACACGGGGCGGATACTTAAGTTTACTAAAAATGTTAAAAAGTACTTTACATTCAATATTAAAATCAGCTTCAGAGGAACAAAGACGATGCGCTCTGTGAAGCATTGTCTTCAAAATACCGGTTTTATACCTTTGGTCCACATGACTCTGATAATGTAAAAGAAGTCCTTTGTTTGTTGTTTTTCGATGTACACTTGTTGATATTTCTGTGCGGTATTGGTCATTTTGATTCCAAGAAAAGGTAGATTTTTGTTTTCCTCTAACTCAATCGTGAAGTTTAATGAGGAGTGTGCTGCATTCAGAATTGATAATAAGTTTTCTGCTTCTTTTCTATTGTTGACAATTGCCAAGGTGTCATCTACATAGCGCCAGTAGAACTCTGGTAATTTATTAGATTCTGATAAAATTTTTTCAATATTGGACATAAATACATTAGCTAACAAAGGTCCCAATGGTGATCCC